>ML783007.1:199424-211251 GCA_009831015.1 Picea engelmannii
GTCTTGTATATATAGAGAGACAGATTTTGTATTGGCAATTTATGATAAGGAAGTTTTTGCTGGGTTTTCTTCCCCTAGAGGGTTTCCCAGGATAAATGCTGTGTCTCTTTTGAATGTGTATTTCTCAGTGATCTTGTTCTTATGTTGCTCTTATCTATTGAAATGCAAAGAACTATAATAATGGCATAAACATTAACAGGACTTGGTTTGTGGATAGTGGAGCTACGTGTCATATGACAGGAGCACGGGAGTTGTTCGAGAGCTTCACAGAGTCTGACTCAGATTTGTATGTGGAAGTTGGTATGGGTACCAAGCATGCAGTGTAGGGATTTGAAATAGTGTCATTCCGAATGGAGTCAGGATATGTGTTGAGAGTGACAAATGTGCTATGGGTGCTAAAACTTAGGAAGAGTGTGCTCTCAGTCTTAGCAATTGAGGAGAAAGACTATGTGGTTTTATTCCGAGATGGACATTTATTGTTCATGCCCATAGGATCTAGCTCAGACACAACAATGGTTCTTGGAGTTAGAGAGAGCAACTTGTATAGGCTAAAGGGCCAGCCTATGCGAGCAATGACTAGCAACAACAGAGTGACAGAGGACAAGGAGTAGGTAGCTCTGAAGGTTGAGCAACTCAAAGGGAGTCAACCTTCAGGATCCGGCGGAGAGGAACAACCTCCCAAGTCTGTCAATAGGAAGTTAGACTTTAGAGGGAGTCAACAGGCTCAAAGGGAGATTAAACCGTCCATAGGAAATCAACCTTCATGTGGGAGAGAGTAGTCTTCCAAGAGTGTTAGGAAGGTGTCATGGGTTGAGGAAGCTCAGAAGTGGGAGGCTTCTAGGAGCAGGGTGTCTTCCAAGAAGGGTCCATGTCATATAGAAGGATTTGCTTCTATGTCAGAGGGAGCAACCAACCAGGCGGATTGGAGAGCAATTGTGGTAGTGGATCCAGTGTGGAAGGCAAAGCCACTTCTAGTGTGGGAGACTGACACACTTCGAGGTTATGGTGGATGAAATACCTCCCTCTTAGCCGCTAAGAGGGAGTGTTGATGCTTTTGTAGCACTGAGAGTGTTGATGTGGGAATCTATGTTGGCACTCACATTGCAATTTTTGTTTTGATGAAAACCCCTTGTATATTGACTTGGGGATTGGTTGGGGTTTCACAACCACATGTTGGGGCTTCACAGCCACATGTTGGGGTTTCACACCCACATAGAGGAATAACAATTTTAATTTAAAGTTGAGTTTAGTGAAGGGCTCCTTAAAGTAAGTTAAGGACTTCTAAACTCACTTTAGACTCCTATAAAATGAGAGGCAATGTGAGGATCATTGTAACATCTCATTGTGACATTATGGAGTTGGCATAAGTGAGTGAGCACTTGTGCCAATGAAATTGGGAGGCAAAATTTCAGCAAAGAAATTCTTCACTTTGGCAATTCTGGCCTAGGGTTTCTGGATATTTTGTTTTTTGATATTTCTGCTAAGACAAGACAGTCGCACGCGTGGTACGGACATGCCGTAGAGTTCGAACAGTTGAAGTCAGCATGTCGTATAGGCTTCATCCAACTAGCGTTTGTACCAGGTTTGCAAGTTGGAAGATTTTTAGGATTTTGCTGAATTTGTAAATTTGTTGGGAGGACTGTTTTGGTCCTCAGAAATTCTCAATCAGAAATTTTACATAACATAAATTTTTGTGTCTCATGTGTATGGATGATTTCTCTCTAATCTTTATGCTTTCGCTGTAATTTTTTGTCATAATTTCAGTGTAAAATTATTCAGTGATTACAACCCTAGTGTACTGTTTGAGGTCCCTTGGAAGTAATTTTCAGATTTGAAATTGAATGCATTGAATTGTCTTTGAAAATTTGACAGTCCAACAACAAGAGGTACCAACGGACAAATCTAGCAGATTGAGGTACCAACGAACAGATCTAGTGCAGATTTGAGGTACCATCAGACAAATCTAGTGTAGATTTGAGGTACCAACAGGCAGATTTTGTAGACCTGAGGTACCGGTGGACAGATCTAGTGTAGATTTGAGGTATCAACAGGCAAATCTAGCAGATCCGAGGTACCAACAAGTAGATTTGAGGACCAACAAGCAGATCTAGTGTATATCCCAGTGTCCAATAGACAGTTCTGGGAAGATCCAGCAGAGGGTTTCTTCAGGGCCAGAGTTGCTAGGTTTGTTGTATTTGTATTTTTCCTCAGTGGGCCATTTTCCTAATAAGGGAGCCCTTGTAAGCTTGGAGTCGTTATTTAATGAAAAGCTGATTTGAAGGGCAAAATTTCTGTGTGTTGTGTGAGATTTGGTTTCCAATTTTTGATTCCACTTTTATTTCCAGCCAGTATATTTTATTTTGTGTGCTGTAATTTGTTTATCAGCAAGGAAAAACACAAGGTAGTAAAGTATCTAGGTGTCAGGGATTGAGATTTTTCAAAAGTTGGGAGATCACATTTGCCTCCTGTAACTTCTCTTTGAATAGAGATATGCCATACAGAGTAGATTTTTTTCCAGGTTACACTGCCCGAGGAAAACCCCCGAGTACTTCCCCTCATTTTGAGGATGGTACCCAGGGTAAACCCTAGAATCTTCGAGGCACAAGGCCAATCAACAAGAGGGCTCAAAGCCATTACAACAATACACTCGTTAAAAGCTCAACATGTTACTTGCAGGTATTGAACATGGGTGAAGAAGATAACAATCATTTCTTCGAACCACCCTAGCTAAATCCAATTGACATATGGATGAGTAGATTATGCAAAGAAAACTTCAAAATAGTTGTCATCACACGACTGAAATATGTCTGCATACCATTCTTCATAAGCCTCTTCTAGTTCCAACTTCCAACAATGCCTCTTTATATTTTCTATATTCTCTTTCTATAGCAATTGAAAGAATAAATCTATCACATACATCCATCATTTTTTCCACACTTCCATACTAGCTTTATTTGAACATGCCTTTCTCTTTTTTTCAAGCAAGGGTTTGATACAAAATAGAATATAATTTGCATTAAATATATCGCTTTTTTTAATGCAAATCTGAAGCTAAGATTTTATGTGTATGTATATCTGGAGTTGTTCTTTCAACAACAAAAAATGACAATTGATTTACTTATCACAATAGGAATCTGTGATGATTTTCCCCTTTCTAGTGGGGGTTGCTGCAAATGAACAACAAAATTCATAGCTTTTAACTTTTTCTCTGCTTCATAAATCCTTTATAGGACCTCTCGATGGAAAGAACTATGAATCTACTTTCCAACATAAAAATGACAAACTCAATCAGACTTTCATATATGGGCCAAGAACCCTCAAATACTTGGTTGCAACATGAGTAGCGAACAGACAGTCAAACAAAATCAAAGATTGCAGAAAATAATAAGTAGGGTCTAGGTACCTCTGGAGGCTTTATGTGGGCATAAGACTGTCATGATGATGACTGATGTCGCTTTTATTTCCCCCTTTGCTCCAACATGGGTGTAGACATCTTGCTTTTGAAAGTACCCTGTGTTGGGTGGAATAAAAAGAGTGCCTTGTGGATGCTGATCCCATTGTGATTCCATTCTTTCTATTTGTCTCCATTGAGAAAATGAATCAATAGATAGAGGTGTGGAGATATACTGAAAGGCTAACAAGGAATGATTTCTAGTGGTTGATGGTGAATGACTCAAATGAAGTGTTTTGCTCCCTATTTATATGTGCTCACTGTTAAGAGTCATGCTTGGTAGATTGGCTTGCGTGTAAACCTTTAACTCTAGATTTGTGGTGTGCTTGGGACCACTGTTGGACTCTTTTGGGTTCTGCAGAGAAATCTGCAACAATTACAGTGGGAATTCTATGTCTCTGTTAATCGAGTCAATTTTCACATGCAACTAAATGTGACTAATTTCAGATCTGAAAATTACTTCCTAGTGATTCAACAGTGAACAATTTTATCAGTGAACAATTTTACACTGAAATTATTGACTGAAAAATATAGCAGTGGAAACAATCAAGATCAGAGATGAATCATCAGCACATTTGCGACACAAATTTCTGTTCTGTAACTATCAAATTTAGAATTTTTCCCGAAGGCAAAACCAACCTTCTTACAACCAAAAAATCACCAAAACGGAGGACAAAACCTGTCCTCACCAATTCAGAAAATCAGCAACCAAACTCAGCAAATTACCCAGAAAAATTCTCAATCAGCAAACCTGCTATGGGTCATCTGTATGGCCTGCTGACGTCAGCCTGTACGGACCTGTTTTTCTGCCTAGAAACTCACACGTCCAGCCTCAAACTTCCCCATAAAATCACACGTGTGGCTGTCCTTCTTCTCAGACACATGCGGCCTGTATGTACCACACGTGCAGCCCTTTTCCATACTGTTTTTCTCGCACGTGCGAACTGTACAACATGCTCACATGTGCGACCTGCTCACACGTGCAACTGTCCTTCTTCTTCCTGTTATCGCACAAGTTGTAGGTTAGGCAAAGCCCGACCCAACCACCAAAATGGCGACAACTAAGAGAGCACCTACCCACTGTCACCTTAGGCAGGTGTTCCCGTCACTTTAAAGGTGAAGTGGTCACCTCAAGGCGGGGAATCCACGTGATCCTACGGGGAAAAGAGATGGAAAGTGTGATGTATGAATGGATGCCCCTATAGGTCAAGTTTCTATGTGTGGAGAAGCGCTTGAGTAAGGTCTTGATGGTAGCCAAAGGTTGCCAAGAAAGAGTGGACCTTGCAAATGTTGATTATACCTGCCCGAGACACAAGGAAAACAATGATACAAGCTCCAGTATATGATGGACAAGCAAGTTAAGCTTGCTGTCCCTAATTGCAACAATTAGTAATAGTATATATCAGCAATGAAATGGCACATTTAGCTACTAAAACAAGTGGTAGAGATCAAGTAAATGATGCAAAAGATAAACTAGTAAAACACTAGTGAAATTCAAGATTAAAGGAGCAAGACACTAGCACAAAAGTTGTTGGAGATACTTCACACACACCTAGGATTTCTTTTTCCTAAGGTTTTCCCTATGTGTCATTATTCAGTCTCCTATATTTTAGGGAGAATATTCCTCTAGGAGAATATTCTCTTCAGTTCACACTTCAGTTTGAACAGTTGAGTGGAGTCTAGATGCCACATTGGGATTATCACCATGCAGCATTGGGATCATCACCAGCTAATGCGCATTGTCCTTGGGATCATCACTAGACTGGCGCATTACTCATGATTCCCTAATCTCCTCTTCACTTTACTCTATTTCAGTCAGTTAACTGAAGACTGAGAGACTAGTTAACTCAGACTAGGTGGCAGTTCACTCCCGTAACTTCCTGAGAGACTAGACTAGGTGGCAGTTTACTTCCGTAACTGTTGGTGTGTGCCCAGATCACTCTAGATCACTACTATGGTGCATTGGCTTCTCCTCCAGTGTGCATTAGTTGAGTTATACAGAGTATATCATGTGTAAATTATCATTCATTCATTTGGTTAAAAATAATTCTTCCATTCTTTCTCTCCTGCTTCTCTTTTCTCATATTTTCTCTGCAACTGTGTATGTCAATTCCTAGCTAGATCTATTCTGTGCAGGTTCAACACATTTACATGGTATCAGAGCCGACGGGCTGCTAGGGAAAAGACACGCCAAATTATTTTTGCAGGTACCGAAGATTGAAGACAACGAAATAATGGAATTTCCAAAAGAATTCATTCTTACACCATACAATTTCTTTGCATGGAAGGAGAAGATGATAATGCATCTTCGAGGCAGAGGATTATACCGTTTAACCATGAACACAGAGATGGAACCAACATCAGCCATAGAAAAATTCAAGTATCTAAATCGAATGGATGAAGCGTTTGGAACAATTTGCACTCTCATTTATCCTGAACTCCTCTTTCACATATCCTCCTGTAAAACCCCCAATGAAGCCTGGACCACCATGGAAGGGCTTTTTGGAAAACATGATGAGATGAGGGGAGTCGGGACACATGTTCGAGGTGGAATTGCTCACATTGGATCCAAAAACTTTCGACAATCTCCAAGATTTCTTTACCAAATATAAGGATTTGCTGTCGCAACTCAGGGCTTGCGTGGTTGATAAATCTAAGGAGGATAAACAAATAGTTCTCACCATTCTCTCGAAACTTGGTCCAGAATACTCAATGTTTGTATCCACATTTCATTCAGTTAGGCTCGCCTCTGGATCCACCTAGACAATGCCCTCTCTTGAGGCCTTTATCGAGTCTCTGACACAAGAGCAAAACAAGCTAATCAATATGGGCAAAATCAAAGGCCCAAAGGCGGATGCACTTACTGTGCAAGATGGTAGTGGTCATCAATATCAAAAATCTAAAGACAAAGACAAAAGGAAAGCACATGCAAATCCGAAGAAGGAACGATACTCAAAACCCTTCAACGATGCCTCTAGATCAAAAGGTGGAAAGGGAAGAAAAGGGGAGAAATGCACTTACTGCCATAAAAGATTTCATCCAGGATCCGCATGTATGCAAAAACAGATAGATCAAATGCCCCAAATACTTCAACAAAACAACCTTGGAGATCGCATCCCCGAGGGTGCCAAGAAGAAGAAGCCAGAAGATTAGAATCCCAAGAAAGACAATTCTAGTCATGCCTTGATGGCCATCAACTCCTCTCCCGATGCTTGGATCGTAGATTCAGGTGCATCACACCACATGGATACCATAAAAGAAGTCTATTCTTCATTGGATGCATGCAAAGGTCCTCCTATTCTGATGGGGGACAACTCTCCAGTGCAGGTCACCGACAAAGGAAGAATTGAACTCACAAACGAAAGCTTCGAGAATGTGCTTCATGTTCCCAAACTTTCCGTCAATCTTCTCTCCATGTATCAGATGATTAACTCTGGCACCAGAAAGAGTCATATTCACACCTGATGCAGTGGATATCTATGACATGCAAACCAATTCCAGGGTTGCTACCGGTGAGGTAAATCATCAATCTAGACTCTACACATTTTCTGAATTTATTGAACCAGATTCTTCATTACTGCTTACCCATGTTGATGAAAGTAGTAGGATATGGCACAAAAGGTTTAGGCATTTAAATTTCAGATATATTCAACAACTTAGCAAGCAGGGAATGATTGATGGTTGATCCAGGTGGCTATTGGTGGCCACTCGCCTATTCCACTTGGATCCCCACCATTGTTTCTTTCAGTTTTTCAGTTTCCTTAATTGTAGCACAATTTACTATTTTTGGCAGTTTTTCGGGTCCTGAACTTCTGGAGCCATTTTGAGGCCCTATACGACGTTTTTTGGGCATCAACCGGTCGACGAAGATTTGTTCGTTTCAAACCATGATATTCACTGTCTGTAGTTGTAGTCCTTGGATAGATCTTTCTAACGATGTATCATATGCGTCAAACGAAGATAGTATGCCAAAGTTACAACCCCGAGAAATTGATGTACCAATTTACCCCGACGGGGTCCATATTCTAGCGTTTCATCTCCTAGGGTTAGGTTTGTGAATGTTTAGGGTTTCCATCGTTTCTCAATAACATATAGGCCTTCGAGCCTCATTGTAACACAGAGTTCAGAGGCCTCTAGCCGCCACATCTCTTCTCAGGGATAATCTACCAACGCCCTAGCATAGTTAATTTCTATGCTGTCTGTAAACAAATTTTAGTTCTTTGATATTAATGAAATGAAGTGTTATTTCCACTGCATCTTTGTATTCATGGTTATTTGTGTATTCTGTTGCGTTCCTGCATAAATTCGGATCAGTGGTATCAGAGCGATTTGCTCTTTCTCGATCCTTCTTTGCATGTCCCCAACGAGGTCGTGGTATAAGGAGTTAGGGCTCGATCTGGTTGAACCTTTGCAAGATCACCCTCGCAAACCCCGACGATCGCCCATGGGGGACGAAAAGAAAGACGAGGGAGGAGGAGATCCTATCAAAATATTGGTTGAGGAGGCCCTTGAAAAACAAAGGAACGCGATGATGGATAAGTTCGCCCAGATCCTTCAACGATTTCCCACTGGCGGCTCATCTGCATCCAGCAGCCACTCTGGAGGTGCAACCCCTTTTAAGGTACAAGTAAACTTTGACATTCCCATATTTGATGGCCAAATAGATGCAGATGCCGTAGATAGATGGTTGAATCTATTAGAAGAATATTTCTCGGTTCATAACTTTTCTGACTGGGAGATGATTATTTTTTCACTACTCAAAGCCGCCCCCCATATTAAGGACTGGTGGGAAACCTACTGTGAGAAAAAGGACGAGGAAGAACCCTCTCTGTTCTCGGTCGTACTCACTCGGAATTTTTTCCAAGACGCCATCAAGGAACAATATTATCCCGTGGGGAGCTATGAGGAGAAGTACATACAATGGACTACGCTGCGGCAACAAAGGGATCAAGATGTGCATGAGCTGACGAATCTGTTCCATACCCTGCGCACAAAGTTGGGTATCAAAGATTCGGAGAAACATTTGGTGCTGAAGTACCGCAGTTGTCTACACAGATACATTCAGGAGAAAATGGAGTTCCTCGACATCTCGCTTGGTACGGCATACCGATATGCTGCCAAGATTGTGTAGAAATTCAAACAGAAGAAGCGAGACTTTGGATCTGCGAATCAAAAGCAAGTGAAAGGTGCCCCCAAACCGGAGAACAAAGGACAAAGCCAAGGCATGGCGGCTCAAGACAACCTGCCAAAGCCGCAAGCAAAGAACAACACCGCGAAGCCAAAGAAGGACACGGGAAAGTGGTGTGAGTTCCATAAGAGCTCCACTCACAACACAAGTGAGTGTCGGACCAAACAATCACTGGTGGTCGAGTTGAGGGCTTCTGAATCAGATGCATGCTCCGACACTGAATCAGAACCCAAGAAGGGGAATGACAAAGGGAAGTAGATTATTGATGCGGAGCCCAACGCCACCGTTGCCACCACGAAGATCCAAAAGGAAGAACCAAAAGATCCAGAGGAGGAGGAGCGTCTCTTCCACTCCTAGATGTGGGTAAAGGGTTCCCTGCTATAGTTCATTGTCGATAGTGGGAGCCAAAAGAACCTCATTTCAGCAGAGGTCGTGAAGCGGTTGGGCTTGCCGACCACAACATACCCACAACCGTACACCATCGGGTGGCTTCACCAAGGACGGGATCTCCGTGTCAGCCAACAGTGCCGCCTTCCCTACAACATCAAGCCCTTCACCTATAAGGTGTTATGTGACATTGCTCCTCTTGATGTTTGTGATGTATTATTAGGCCAACCATACTTGTGGAAGCGACATGCTATGTATGAGTCCCGACCTCGCGCTGTTATTGTTACCTTCGGAAATAAGTTGTACAGGAT
The DNA here is from genome assembly GCA_009831015.1 of Picea engelmannii. Taxonomy (NCBI): domain Eukaryota; kingdom Viridiplantae; phylum Streptophyta; class Pinopsida; order Pinales; family Pinaceae; genus Picea; species Picea engelmannii. The sequence goes on from ML783007.1 coordinate 208,762, forward strand.
ACCAGAGGTACCACCGCCTGCCGCTATCTCTTTGGTTACTGCAAAACAATGTAGTAAGCTCATTTCTAAAACCGGGAAATTTGTTTTCCTGATGATCCACCCTGAGGGCAAGAAGACTGTGGCCACGACCTCTATACAGGGCTCCTCCGCACGATAACAACAAATGGACAAGGTTGTGGAGGAGTACCAGGACATCTTCACCTCACCCGCAGGGGTGCCTCTGCACTTCAGGTCAAGCACCCCATCGATCTGACCCCAGGTGCGCCGCTGCCCAATGGACCGATCTATCGACGCTCTGTTCTGGAGAACTATGAAATCAAGAGACAGATTCAGGAGCTGCTGCAGAAAGGTCACATTCGGCCAAGTTCATTGCCCTGTGGGAGCCCGATCGTGTTGGTGCAGAAGAAGGATGGGACTTCGAGACTCTGTATTGACTATCGGGCGCTGAACAAGATCACTATCCGGAATAGGTACCTGATCCCACGGATTGATGACCTTCTGGACCAACTCAAAGGGGCGAAATATTTCAGTAAGATCGACTTGAAGTTCGGGTATCACCAGGTACCAATCGAACCGTCTGATGTATGGAAGACTGCCTTCAAAGCCAAAGAGGGCCTTTTCGTATGGCTGGTCATGCCTTTCGGGTTGACGAATGCTCCCGCAACCTTCATGAGGCTGATGGACGACATCTTGCGGCCATTCACCAACTCATTTGTTGTAGTGGACTTGGATGACATCCTGATCTTCAGCCAGACTTGGGAAGAACACCTCCACCACATCCGACAGGTCCTCCAAACACTGCGGAAACACAAGTTGTGTGCCAATTTGGAGCAGTGCACTTTTGGCATGACCCAGGTTCAGTATCTGGGATACATTATTGATGAGCGTGGGGTGTGGATCCAACCAAGATCCAAGTCATCCGAGATTGGCCAGCCCCGACCACTCTAACAGAGCTTCACAGCTTTCTGGGTCTTGCTAATTTCTACCGCAGGTTCGTGTTGGGATTCTCTCATATCACTTGGCCCTTGAGTCAAGTCACCAAGGGAGGAGCGAAAGCAAAATTCTTTTGGTCGGAATCTCAACAGAAGGCGTTCGTAGAATTGAAACATTGCCTCTGTTGTGCCCCAGTGCTCACATTACTAGACTTGCAACAACGATTTGAGATCGAGACAGATGCCTCTGACTATGCTATTGGGGTAGTTCTTACTCAACAGGGACATCCAGTGGCATATCACAGTGCGACACTGTCCGAAAGTATCCCACTTATGACAAAGAAATGTATTCCATTGTGCAGGCTTGCCGACAATGGAAGCATTGCATTTTGGGGAAGGAAACGATCATCCGCACAAACCACCGACCCCTGCAGTTCCTACAGACACAAGGGAAGTTGTAGAACGATCGTCGTCAGAAGTGGTCCACATATCTGCAACAGTTTCATTTGAACATCAAGTACAAGAAGGGCAGCACCAATAATGTTGTAGACTGCCTCAGCTGACCACCGATCGTGGCAATAACCACCGTGCTCAACTCTTGTGGGCATGAGACTTCTGATTGGCCGCTTCTCTACAAGAACGATCCAGATTTCGGCCATACATACAGGACGCTCTTGGAGGGTAACCGAGTTCCAAACTTTCACCTCCAGGATGCACAACTATGTCGCCTGGGACACTTTTGTGTTCCTTCGAGCGAGCGTGCCAAGATGATTTGGGAAGTGCACTATAGTCGGGTCTCTGGGCATTTCGGGGTTGAGAAAACAGTGGCAGTACTGCAAAAGTATTTCTATTGGCCAAACCTTTGACAGGATGTCGAGAAGTACATCAGATCCTGCACTGCCTGCGCCATTGCCAAACCGAACATCAAGAAGCAAGGCCTCTATACTCCGCTGCCTACCCCCAGTCGACCTTGGGAATCCATCTCCATGGATTACATGTCGGGCCTTCCTTCGACTAAGCATGGCAACGACTGTGTTTTCGTGGTCGTCGATAGATTCTCGAAGATGGCCATTATGGCGGCCTGCAAGAAGAATATCACAGCAAAAGCCACTGCTAAACTCTTCTTTGAACGAGTGTGGGTACACTTTGGGATCCCACAGTCTATCATCTCAGATCGGGACAACAGGTTCCTCAGTACATTTTGGTCCAGCCTCTGGTCAATGCTAGACACCAAGCTCACCAAGTCCACAACTTTCCATCCCCAAACTGATGGCTAGACAGAGGTCGTCAACAGGATGATCGTACACATTTTGCGCATGTACAACTCAAAGCATCCACACACATGGGATGAGAGCCTCCCCTATGTACAACATAGCTATAACCGGGCCCTCCACAACTCAATCGACCACAACCCCTTTCAGGTGGGCTTGGGATTCCAGCCACTATGTCCCATTGACGTAGCCATACCATTTGCAGCTACTCAGGCTGCTTCGGCTCATGTCCAGTCTGAAGCTGCCAAGGCAAACAACTTCATTGAGCGCATTCAACACAATGTTGC
>ML783007.1:218391-231880 GCA_009831015.1 Picea engelmannii
TGAGGATAAAAAACCCTCGGTGAAAGGAACTCTCCTATTGAACTGATCCCAAGGTAACTGACCTGGACCTGACTCATGCAGACCTTTTACATTATTAACCCACGCAGGGGTGCGGAAATTCCAATTACAAAAATAAGTGCTGGGGCCAAACACTGCCCTGTAGGACCAAAATTCTTCGACAACATGGCATCTGATGATGCATCTCTTCATGGCACATGAGTTGACCACCTGTGTTGGAGAGGCGGTCAACAGGCCCTTTTCCGCATCCATCAATCAGTAAAGCAAGGTACGTGCTCATTTTTGTTGATGATTTCTCACGCTTCACATGGATTTTCTTTCTCAGGCAAGAAGTCTTTCAACACCTCAAAGATTTCGAAGCCCTTGTTGAGACACAGTCAGGAAAGAAAATCAAAGTCCTCCGTACAGATAACGGGGGAGAGTATGTCAACCATGAGATACAAAATCTGTCATATGGGCTGAAGCACTTAATTGTGCAACCTACATCCAAAACATATCTCCCCACCCACTTTCGTATTTTCGGTTCACATATATGGGCCAGGATTCCCTCTGAGAAGAGGAAGGTACTTGATCCACAAGGCACAGAGTATCTTTGTTGGATACCCCGACGGTGTGAAGGGATACAAACTCATTGATCTTTCCTCGGATCGACTCATCATTGAGCGTAGTGTCCAATTCGAGGAAAGTGTCTCGCATGTACCTTAGCAGTCGCATGCAAACACTTTTGTTCTTCCACCTGTCAGAGATGATGAGCATGTACATGCCGACTCTTCTTCAGATGAGAGTTCTGATTCAGAGGATTCAGATGATCCAGATACAGAGTCAGTACAGTTAGATGCGGAGTCAGTGCATCCAGATGCAGATGCAGAGCCAGAGAAGAGGCCCAAGTGGGCCAAGACTATTCTTCAGGATGCTGGGGATCTTGTTGGGGATCCAATTAATACTAGGAGGACTCGATCTGATTTCGAGGAGCCTCCTCTTGCACTCAATGCCACTGAACCGATGCCACCCATGCATCTTTTCTTGGTTCAGTCTTCAGATCCACAGTCTTATGGCGAGGCTATTGGAAATCCCTTTTGGGAATCCGCCATGCAGGAAGAGTACAACTCCCTCCTCGAGAACCAGACTTGGGATCTGGGTCCCCTTCATTCAGGAAGGAAACTTGTCAGGTGCAGATGGGTCTATAGGACCAAGAGCGCAATGGATGGACAGATTAGCAGATACAAATCCAGGTTAGTTGCCAAAGGCTTTCAGCATGTGCATGGCATTGACTATGACGAGACCTTTGCTCCAGTAGCGAAGATGGATTCCATACGTTTGGCACTTGCCATTGTTGCAACCAAGGGATGGGAAGTCCATCAGATGGACGTGAAGAATGCATTTCTTCACGGCGATCTCTCTAAGGAGATCTATATGGAGCAGCCCCAAGGATTTATGTAGGATTCATCTTTGGTCTGTCGATTGAAGAAGTCTCTTTATGGCCTCAAGCAGGCTTCGAGGGCATGGTATGCCAAGATGGACTCCTACCTGTTGTCACAGAACTTTGTACATTGTAAGTCAGACTTGGATGTTTACATTCTCAGGACGACTGATTCACTTCTTCTCCTAGATCTGTATGTGGATGATTTGCTGATCACCGGTTGCTCGACTTTAGCGATTGCTGCAGTCAAGAGGATTCTGCATGACAGGTTTTCGATGACAGGCATGGGTCCGCTACATTTCTTCCTTGGACTCTAGATCAGTCAGGATGCATCAAGCATCAAACTGTCTCAGGCCAAGTATGCATGAGATCTCCTTGAGAGCTTTCACATGACAGACTGCAAGTCTGCCCCTGACTCCTTTCCTATCATGAGTCAGACTTGAGGATGGCGGGGACACTCCATTGGTTGACAGCAGATTGTACAGACAACTAGTGGGGAGGTTGTTGTATCTCACACACTCCAGACCATACCTCTCCTATGCAGTTGGAGCAATCTCCAGGTTCATGCAGGAACCCCATGAGCTACATTGGAAGGCTGCAAAGCGTATCCTTCGATACGTATAGGACACTATCACCTTTGGGATTCATTATTCAAGAGACTCTACATTGGACCTCATCGGGTTCACTGATTCTGACTGGGCTGGCGATAGCATTGATTGCAAGTCCACATCTTGTTACTCGCTCAGTTTTGGTTCCGGGCCTATCTGTTGATCGAGCAAGAAGCATGTTGCTATTGATCTATCTTCAGCCAAGGCAGAGTACAAAGGGGTAGTTAACATAACCATTCATGCTATGTGGCAACAACATTTTCTCACTGAGTTAGGAATTCAGTTTCATCGGACGATCATCATCTGGTGTGACAACCAAAGCACTATGAAGTTCTGCAGAGATCCAGTTCAGAGGCAGCAGACGAAGCACATCGAGATCCACATGCACTATATCCGAGACCTAGTACACGAGGGGATCGTCGACCTGCAGTTCTGTCCTTCAACAGAACAAACTGCAGACATCTTCACCAAGACCTTCATTGAGCAGAAGCTCCATTCTTTACGCAGTCGTCTTGGAGTGAAGGACATAGTTGCCTAGCAACTATCAATTCTTCTTTTTACATACATTGTACTTTGAGGGGGGGGGGGTTTCCCATGAGGTTTTCCCTCTTTCCTCGTTTAATTGAGTGTATCTTTTGTATTTGGGTACCTAACATGGCCTCATTGCTGAGACCCATTCTTTATTTTCACCATATTGATGTTGGAGATACTTCACACACACCTAGGATTTTTTTTCCTAAGGTTTTCCCTATGTTTATTAGTCATTATTTAGTCTCCTATATTTTAGAGAGAATATTCCTCTAGGAGAATATTCTCTGCAGTTCACACTTCAATTTGATCAGTTGAGTGGAGTCTAGATGCCACATTGGGATTATCACCATGCAACATTGGGATCATCACCAACTAATGTGCATTGTCCTTGGGATCATCACCAGACTAGCGCATTACTCATGATTCTCTGGTCTCCTTCTCACTTCACTCTGTTTCAATCAGTTAATTGAAGACTGAGAGACTAGTTAACTCAGACTAGGTGGCAGTTCACTCCCGTAACTGCCTTAGAGACTAGACTAGGTGGTTGTTTACTCCCGTAATTGCTGGTGTGTGTCCAAATCACTCTAGACCACCACTACGAGACATTAGCTTCTCCTCCAGTGCGCATTAGTTGAGTTATACAGAGTATAACTCAAACCATCACCATCAAACCCCCTCAAGCATGACGTCAACCCTCAAAAGATGACGTTTTGCCTCTCCTAGGCAAGTCGTTATGGTACTAGGGGTTGGATAAAATCTTCCATGATGCCATGTAAGCCTCCAAAGGCATACCTTTGTGATCCGGTGTGCAGGCCTACAACATCCAACCTGTGGGCTCTTAACCCCATGGAAGCCCAAGCTAGGCCTGTTCTCCCAAAACTGGCCACTAAGCAAGGTCCTGCAAAACAAAAAGGTACGTCCTCCAAAGATTTCAAGTCAAACATATCATGACAAGTGCAAACCACATCAAATAAATAAGGCACCTAAACATGTGCATCAAAACTACCTCATCAAATTAAACAAATGCTCAAAAACCCTATGCAATTGACCAAGTTTAAGTATGGGAGGGGTGTCATAAAGGTCCTATTGGGTAGACCAAAACCCTCAAGTAGGGGATGCTCTCAAGGATGGCCTTTCAACGTTATGTAGTGGATGATGAGGTGGAAGGGGTTTAGACTTCATAAGTCGATGAGTTTCATGACATACGAGGGCTCGTATTATCTCATTTATAGGTGCCTTTGTAGAGGGTGTGTGGCACCTTCGTCCGCGATGCACTTTTTCCAATTCCATTTTCTTGCCATTCTTTACTTCTCTCATGTTTTAAGGAACGAGTTGAAGGCCACCGTCCTGGATTGGTGTCTAGATAACGACATTGTCATTCACAAATACCTGGCGGAAATGAGAAGGCTGGCTCGTGATGAGATCCCCTTTCTCTCAGTTGTGTAACTTAGAGCCACTACCCTGGCTTGGTGACAGATGATGGTAATGTCATACCGCTAAATACCCATGATCATGGCCGACTCGTGATGAGACCTCCCATCCTCCAACTAACGCCTTAAGCATTCATTATCATTTATTTTTGTAGGTTCGCCTTTTCTTACAGAGAAGCGTTCATTGCTTTCTCGGGGATCCCTGGGCGAAGCATTTGGAAAGTCTATATTTAGGCTTTTATCTTTTTATCCAACAACAATCCCTATGGGCCTTCAACCCCTTCTTCCCATGAAATGGGGTACATGCCCTTCTTGGGTCACTAAAGTCAAAGAACTTAGAAGAGGGCAGTATGATGGGAATGTAATGAGTGGAAAGTGGTAAGTATGGTCGGGAATGGTATGACAACCCTTCAAGGGACCCTAAGTCACAAACCTTCTCCAAAGGTTGGCTACTTACTAGGAAATCTATGACACTCACCAAGGTGAAACAGGGTCAAAAGCATAATGTCCAAGCATGCACTCTATAATCAAAAGTAGCTCAAATACAACATGTTTAAATGCCTTAAATATTAGGGTTATTACCTGCCACAAGACTTGACTTGTACCACATAGAGCAAGACCCATCTACCTTCTAGAAGCTAGCTGGCGTGGTGGATGCGCTGATAATGGTTTAGAATGCGGTGATAGAGTGGGCTTTCGTATGTGCAAGTGGACACTGCTGGTCATGTGGTCTCTCAGCACTCCATATCAACAACCCGAGGGCCTCGAGACATGATCTCCTTAGTTATCCCACAAAATGGGGATAACATTTGGCTCCTACTTGGGGACATATGCTCGCTGTATAGTGCATGAGAACCACAACATCTCCTGGTAGACCTATGCCTACACTGAAACAGAAAATGATAAAATCTAGGGTGGTTCTATCACCCTTCGTCCATATACATCAAAATCCAAATGAAAACTAATCTAGAAAAGAAAATTTTAGCATATTTTCAATAATTTCTAAACTAAGCATGAAGTGAATATGCAAGTAGAGCAAAATGAAATATGAAATGCATCTAAATAAATATGAGCAATCAAGATGCAAATGCAAGGAAAGCAAGATGACCTACCTACTTACCTGGGGCCTTGGAGCCCTGAAGATCAAGCGATAGGTGATGTCGGTGAAATCATAGAACCAGTTGATCATCCCATCAAAGTATCTCCCCCTGTGCTTAATTATGTAAAACAACAAAGATAAGTCAAGCACGTAATGATCATGAGCATAAATAGATATATAATCAATCATGAAATGAAGCTCATGGAGATGGGTGGGAGGGAGGAAATCCTGCTGGAAAGAATATCCACAACTCTGATCACCCAAGGAATCTTGCCTGAAGTACTAGCCACAAGCTCGATCAACCCATCTCTGAATAGGACTATCGTATATATACGAGTGTTCATCTTCATTCACGCACAAAGATCCATTTCTTGTTGAAGACTGTGAGGAGATGAGAGAGCGGAAGAAGGCTGCATGGATTCCCGGAGAAGAAGATAAGAGGTAAGGGATAACCTCATTTCTAGAGAAAAACTCCTCCCTCGGGCTTAGGAAACGTTGCTTCTTCATCTGCAAATCCCCACTAAAAGTCTCAATATGAAAGTACTTTCTTTTGGTAGTGTGGACCTCAGACCGCTCTCAGATGTCCACGTCCTGGTATTCCTCCAAAATTGAGGATGAAGGTGGCTGAGAGTCCTCATACAACAAGTTTGCATCCCCAAAAAGATATGCATCACAAGTCCCAAGGGATGACTGAAAATCATCCTAAAAATGTTGCCACTAGTCATCCTCAAACAAATCTGTAATCATGTCATCATCAGGCTGCCAAACATATAAATCATATACACATGAAAAATAGTCCTCTGAAGATGACAACTCAAACTCCTTTGTCTGAGAGCTACCCTCAATGTCGTAAATGGGGTCTCTATCGAAAATGAGACGACCAAAATCCCACCTGCGTCTGCCAGTCTATATGAAAGTTTCCATATGCTCATCAACCATATGTAAAGGTTCTTTCACAATACCATCAGTGTGATTGAAAATGACCATCTCTTCGTCTTTGTGTGTAGGAAGGACATAGGCTAACACGGTTTCAACTGGATCTTCAAATTCTTCATGATCGAGACTGATTGCTTCTTCAACATCATGTGTAGGAGGAGAGCAAGGTTGGACAACCTCGCCTTCATCAAGCGGGAGAAAAGATAACAGTGCCTCCATATGTTGCGCTTTATCAGAATTCTTCTTTCTTCTTCTGAACACACCCCTCCATCGCCTCTTCATCACAAGAGCCTTGATCCTTGGTGCATAGTGTTTTGATCGCTTTTCTTCAAGAGGATCTATCGCATCCAAGGTTTTCTTCACTTCTGAAGTCATGGAATAAAGCATCATCAAGATGTTCGAAAGGATCACAACTCATCATGTTCTCTTCCTGATGTGTAGGAGGAACAGAGGCCTAGATGTCTTCATCAAATGGAAGAGAAAATATGAGCACTTCATCTTCATCAAATGTCTCGTTCGAATCTTCAACATGAAAAAATTCATCGGGATCTTCTTGGTAACTTTTTTCATATGTCTGTTCTTCAAGCACCACTTCATCTTCAAGGGCTAGTTCTTTGGTAGGAAATAACTCTTTTATACGATTCATTATTTCCTCAACAACTTTATTAACAACCTTTTCCTTTTCCATTTGTAGAAATGCCCTCTTTGAGGCATAACAAGTTTTGGATGAGGGTTCATCCCCTGGTGTCATATTTCCATTGACTGAAAAGACACCTCAATGGAGTCGCCATATGAGATCAAGGCTCTTCAAAGGATGGAAAGGGATAAGGTGGAGTCACCAGATGAGGTTCAAGAAAATCTCATCAAGGGTGGAAAGGGAACGTCCTTTGGGTGGTGTCGCCAGGCAAGCTAGGGGAAAAATACTTTGGGATAGCTTGCCAAAGTGTCGTTAGGGTTCAGAAGAGGATTCAAAATCCTCCCCATCAACGGTGCCAAAATGTTATTGCACAAATTGTAGGTTGGGCTTTTCTTCAAAGAATGGAAAGGGATAAGGTGGAGTCACCAGATGAGGTTCAAGAAAATCTCATCAAGGGTGGAAAGGGAACGTCCTTTGGGTGGAGTTGCCAGGCAAGCTAGGGAAAAAATGCTTTGGGATAGCTTGCCAAAGTGTCGTTAGGGTTCGGAAGAGGATTCAAAATCCTCCCCGTCAACGGTGCCAAAATGTTATTGCACAAATTGTAGGTTGGACAAAGCCCAACCCAACCACCAAAATGGCGACAACTAAGAGAGCACCTACCCACTGTCACCTTAGGCAGGTGTTCTCATCACTTTAGAGGTGAAGTGGTCACCTCAAGGGGGGAATCCCGGTGACCCTAGGGGGGAAAGAGATGGAAAGTGTGATGTATGAATGGATGCCCCTATAGGTCAAAGCTTCTATGTGTGGAGAAGGGCTTGAGTAAGGTCTTGATGGTAGCCAAAGGTTGCCAAGAAAGAGTAGACCTTGCAAATGTTGATTGTACCTGCCTGAGGCACAAGAAAAACAACAATACAAGCCCAAGTATATGATGGACAAACAAGTTAAGCTTGCTGTCCCTAGTTGCAGCAGTTAGTAACAGTATATATCAGCAATGAAATGGTTCAATTAGCTGCTAAAACAAGTGTTAGAGATCAAGTAAATGATCCAAGAAATAAAGTAGTAAAACACTAGTGAAACTCAAGATTAAATGAGCAAGACACTAGCACAAAAGTAAGGCTGTAGTAAACACTTTCTGCAGAGATAATAATCAGTCTTATGGCTGTAACAAACAAGTTATTACATCAAGAGATTCAACCAATAAAACTTGCCAAAAATCTACCAAAGGATGTGCTATGATTACTAGAATATGTGGGCAAAATCTTAGAAAATTTCAGCGGTTGAGTTGAGAGTTATTAGAGAAAGTTTGATTAGGGTTTTTGCAGCCCTAATGGATGAAGATAAAAGTTTGTCACAGCAGCAAGCAATACCCCTTTAGAGGGGACGACCTAGTGGCTAAGAGGTGCTCTAGGCACAAGGAACAAAACTGAAATTGCAAAAAGTTGAAATGACGAAAATTCACGTTTCCCAATGAACTATTTTATTTCTCCAATGCAAAATATTCAGACTAGTGCCTTTAAAATTGGGTAAATGGAGTTTTGGAATAAAGAGTTAGATCATCAAAGACCCTAGGGGTGTAAGCCCTTTTACTTCCAAGGGTATGCCAATCAAACCTAGGGTAAATCTAAGAGGGTATACAAACTCGTATTCCTCCTAGCAACCCTTGCAAAATAACTTGTAAACTCTAGTAAATTAGATAAAGTTTGAGGATGTATCCAACATACTCCTCCTAGGGTTTCAAACAACCATAACCAAGAAAGAGCAAGAAATAACCAACAATGCAGATTTTTCCTTACCAATTCCAAGAGAGAGAGATCAAACCCTAGTTTCACCAAGAAAATTCAGCATAAGCATCAAGAGAACAATCATCAAGAGGTGCGAATCACTCCTCATCCATTCACCAAAAGATAGCACCATAAAACATTTGCACAAGAGAGAAACACCATAATGCCCAAGAATAGCGAAAATTTGAGCCAAGTACTTCTCCAAATGGGAGAGTTATGTTATGAAATGAGATTCACATGATCTCTATTTATACAAAAGCCTTAAAACATAGTTTGTCCACTTAGCAAGGTCAACAACCCTTATCTTACCCCTTGCATCAAATAATAATATTTAATTTTCACTTTAACACAATAGAAACCCTAAAAAAGAGATTATGCCACCCTTTAGGGGACATTTTTGTTGAGTTTTCAATAGGCAAGGCTTAAGCATGAAGTTCATTCCATTTTAGCATTTTACTTAAACCATAAACAATTTGTTGCAGCAACCAAGATCACAAGAAGAATCCTATGAAACCCTTCTCAACAAGGGAAGAAAACCCAACCAATCCTTTGCTATATTCTTCAAGAGAAAGACCTCCACCACCACAAAAACCTAGCACACAAAAGGGTGCTCACAAACCCTAGAAGACTAGCGCCCAAGAGAGGTGCACACTTTTCCCAAGAAGAAGTACTTGCTGAAATTTCCAAACTCACACTTAAGATATGTTTCCTCAATGGGGAATTTACCTTTACTTATATTAGACTAAACCTATCAACAGAGGTGTCTATTGGCACAACATGGACGACCTCAATAACTCACAATATAATTAATAATTACCAGATTAATTATCTTTTACATTTAGGTGGGGCCGACCTGTACCCTTGACATTACAAATAGGGTTACAGATAAGTCTGACTCTTGAACAATATAGCAAGGGATCTCATACACCCACTAGTGCTCAACCACTAGGGGCACATCTACAAGTAAGTCCACATCTCTATCTCACTGCGTCTCACAGGAGAACCACACTCACTAGTGCTCAACCACTAGGATCACGTTCACCTGTGCTCATCCACAGGCACGTCCAACTCAGCAGATCTTCTTTCCCATTGCATTACACAGGAGAGTCATCTGGAGTTCATCATCTCAACTCTCTTCTTAGAGGAGGCTAATACATCGTTTCATCTCTGTCTCAAAACGATGCACCCAGCTCATGGGAATTCAGACGTTCACCTGTGCTCAACCACAAGTACGTCTAACTTAGAAGATCTTCTTTCTCATTGCGTTACACAGGAGAATCATTTGGAGTTCATCGCAACTCTCTTTAAGGAGGAGGCCAACACAACATTCCAGTTCTGTCTCAGATAGGAACCACACACCCATCTCAGGGGCTCTCTCTCAGGTCTGTGTCCTGGAGAATGTCTCACGCAACTGTAATCATCAACACTCCCTCTCAGCTAGGGAGGCATTCTCCCCCAAGCCAAGTCTCTCACAGAAATACTCGAACTTCGTCTTGGCAAGCGGGTTGGTGAAGATATCTGCGATCTGCTCATGGGTAGGAAGATACTGCATGTGTACTGTCTTCCTCTGCACCATGTCTCTGATATAGTGATATTTTATCTCGATGTGTTTCGATCTGTCATGAAACACAGGGTTCTCAGAGAGCTTCACACAACTCTGGTTATCACAATGAATAGTAGTAGGATCCATCTCATGATCGAATAAATCTGTCAGAAGTTTGCGAAGCCACACTGCCTCGCGCACTGCTACACTCAATGCAATGTACTTTGCCTATGCGGTACTCAATGCCACAAAACTGAGTTTTCTCCTACACTAGGAAACCATGGCAGACCCCAAAGTGAAGCAACAACCGGAGGTTCTTTTCCTGTCCACTGCGCTCCCTGCCCAATCTGCATCGACATATCCCTGCAAGCTCAATTCTACACTGGAGACATATCTTAGGCCATAACCAACTGTGCCTCGTAGGTATCTCAATACATGTTTTGCTGCTATCTAGTGAGTCTGTCTCGGTTGGTTCATAAACTGGCTAAGCACATTCATTGCATAGCATGTATCCGGTCTGCTGTTAACCAGATTCATCAATGATCCAATCAATTGTCTGTACAAGTATGGATCAATTTGTCCTGAATCAGTATCACTCATCTTCTTCAAATCCATCACCATTGGTGTAGGCATGGATTTGCATTCTGTCATACCGAACTTTTTCAGTATCTCCACAATATATTTTCCTTGGCTCAGGAAAATCTCATCTGTTTTCTGCCATACTTCTAGTCCCAAGAAGTAATGCATCAAGCCTAAGTCCTTCATTTCAAATTTAGCAGTCAATGCTTGTTTGCATTCAACAATGAGTCTTTCTCAACCGGTGAGGAAAAAAGTCATCCACATATAGGACCAAGATCAAGCACTCATTGCTATCAATGTGATAATATAGGTTTGGATCAACAACACTTTTGCTGAAACCCAAACTCATCAGAAATCCATCCATTTTCTTGTACCAAGCACGTGGTGCTTGCTTTAGTCCATATAGGGATTTCTTCAACCTACACACATGAGATCTTTCGTTGTGTATAACGAATCCTTCTGGCTGCTCGATATAAACTTTTTCCTCAATTTCACCATTGAGAAAGGCTTTCTTTACATCCATCTGATGTAGCTTCCAACCCATGGAAGCAACTAGTGCAATGATCGAACGAATGGAAGTGTATTGGGCTACTGGAGAAAAAGTCTCATCATAGTCAACTCCCTCTACTTGCGAGAACCCTCTGGCTACAAATCTTGCTTTGTATTTCTCGATACTTCCATTAGTTGCATGCTTGATTTTATAAATCCATTTGGAAGTCACTACAGACTTTCCCTCTGGTCTTGGAACAACATCCCATATATCATTTTTCAATATAGACTGGTATTCTTCTGTCATGGCATCTTGCCATACTTGTTCACTTGAAGCTTCTCCATGACAAGATGGCTCTGAGTCAATGATGTGGGTCATGGTTGAAAGGTAGCTTGAGAATTTCTTTGGTCTCTTGCTTTCTCTGGTTGTTCCTTGAGGGGATTTATGTCTCTCTGCTTCTTGTAGAGTTTGTCGGGCCCAAGCAGGCCTTTTATGTCCAACTGTAATATCTCTGGGCATGTCAATTGAAGCAACTAGATCGACTGGGACAACTGGATCGACTGGAGCAACTGGATCAACTGGAACAATGTTTGTCTCCCTCTGAACTGCTGAAGGGGGAGAAGGCATTGTCTCACTATCGATTTCCATATGAGATTCTCTGGATCTTTGGAAGGCTATCTCTTCTTCAAAAGTAACATCTCTGCTTATTTCAATCTGTCTTTGACCGGGAATGTAGATCCGATATGCCTTTGAGGATTCACTGTATCCTACAAATGTGCCCTTTCTCCCTGAAGGTTCTAGCGTGGATCTCATCTCTTTGGGTACATGAAAATATAATGGACACCCAATTATTTTGAAGTGTCTAATCTCAGGCTTTACTCTGGTGAAGGCTTCTTTTGGAGTAATGTTCTTCAAGATCTGATGAGGACTTATGTTTTGAACATATACTGCTGTCATGCATGCTTCTGCCCATAAAGTCATAGGTAGACTCTGATCATGTATCATTGCTTTGGTTGCCTCGATGATAGTTTTGTTTTTCCTCTCTGCAACCCCATTTTGTTGAGGGTTGTAAGGAACTGTGAACTCCCTCTTGATTCCTGCTTCAATACAGAAGTTGTTGAAATCTTTGGAGGTGTATTCTGCTCCATTATTTGACCTTAGTACCTTGATCTTTCTTTCGGTTAGGTTCTCAACCCGAGCTTTGAATTCTTAAAATTTTGCAAGGACTCCATCCTTGTTCTTTAGGAAGTAGATCCAAGTTTTCCGAGAATGATCATCTATGAAGAGTACATAGTACAAGTACCCATTCAGAGATGCAACAGTCATTGGCCCACACACATCTGAATGTATCAAGTCCAAGATTTCCTTGGATCTATTGTCACTGCTTGAGAAGGATCCTTTAACTTTTGGCAAGAGCACAACCTTTGCAACCACCTTTATGCTGAATCTGTATCTCTGGAAGACCTGTTACCGTTTTCCTTAGAGCTGGGAGAGTTCTATAATGAATGTGAGCAAGTCTTCTATGCCATAGCTCACTCAGGCTGATAGTGTCATGTAGCAGGGCCTGGATTGGTCTGATGGTTAGTCTGTACAAGCTGTTTTCTCGGATACCAATTACCTTGGCTGAATTTATATGTGAGTCATTGTGCCATGCAAGCACTCTTCCTTTTGAGAAGGTAACCTTGTAGCCTTTGTCTTCCAAGGCTGAAATGGAGACAAGGTTCCTCTTCATTCCAGGTAGATATAGTACTTCTTTTAATTGAAGCTGCATCTCTGAATCTAGTTGGAAGGTAGAAGTTCCAACCCCTTTCACATTATATCTGGCATCATCTCCAAGGACATGTAGATGTGTCTCTTTCTCAACAAATTTTGTTAGGTGATCTCTAGAACCGGTCATGTGCCTGGATGCACCACTGTCAACTAACCAAGTTTTATCATTGGTAGGGACCATACTTGAGAGTGTTGAGATGTTGATGTATTCATTTGCTTGAGGTCTTGACTTCCAGGAACTGAGTTTGCTTGAACCATCAAAGCTTGTCTTCCATCATGATTATGTTCATCATAATTTTGGATTCTTCACAAACCCTTGTTAACAGGGCTAGAAAACCTAACAGCTAGGCTAGGCTAGCACTTTTAGGTTTTGTTGGACTTATGACTGCCAACAATAAGCCTTTGAAAGATAGGATAACACTGGTGAGCTGAAGAGCTCCTTCAAAGAGTTGCAGAGACCTTAATTCGGAATTTTCTGCAAAAATTAGCGAAACCTTAGAAACCCTAGGGCCAAAAAGTCAAAATGCTCGGAATTGAAATCTGAAGCTTGCTGGAGGTGCGCTGAAGGAGGTCGTACACCTCTATGCTCTTTTTAGCACCAACGTCCAAGTGCCAAGTGTTGAAAGCTCTTAGAAAGGTAGGCCGTA
>ML783007.1:251382-264464 GCA_009831015.1 Picea engelmannii
ATTTCTGTAGAAACAAACCTTAGGTAGGGGATGCTCCCAAGGATGGCCTTTCAAGGTTATGTAGTGGATGATGAGGTGGAATGGGTTTAGACTTCATAGGTCGATGAGTTTCATGAAATACAAGGGCTCGTATTATCTCATTTATGGGTGCATGGAGTCAAAGGCATTCCTAAAGTCTATAAAGAAACAAAAGACTTTAGAAAACAATTGTCATTGGGAGCTCACATAGAAAGGATGACCGACAAGGACTAGAAAAACGTTATAAGATTATGGGGAACAAGTTTATATGGTAAGAGATTATACGGGTGAGTTTGACATGATTTCATGAATCAATTTCTTCCAATTTTTTCAATTTTGGGTACTAGATTGCTGCATGAGAATGTTTTTAGTTAGGGGGCATAAATTCCTACCATGATCATTTCTTCAGGATCCCAAATCTATATTGTTTACTGCTTGATATGTGAAATTTAGTGTGCGAAACTCATATTTCGAGTTGTTTCGATACAACATTTGCTAAATTATGAATGCATTACTATTTACTATTTCTCATGGTTTAGGTGAAGTGAGTGAAACTCATTCTTTGTAATTTGTAAGATATACTCAAGCCTTGTACTATAAAATAAATAGTTTATGGGAACTTTTTGGTTCTTTCATGTAACATCCATTGACTAAATTTTCTTTGAAAATCTTTTTGTTTGCATGCACCTTGAAGACGCCACTATGGAACATAGACACCATACTCAACGTATTTCAATGCACAGAGAAATCCTACCATTTCTGTAGAAACAAACCTTAGAAAGAAGAAAGCCTAGCTCAGAATGCAATCAGATATAGTGTTCTGGCTTTACATACCAAATTAGACTAAGCTCAAGGATGTAACTCATTACTCAAGTGTTAAGCATAGATAGAACAAACAATATTTATAGCAACATCCTTCTATACCCGATACAAGGCTTTGTTTATCTCAAAAGAATGCTCTAATTGTGAGTACCTTTTATCTTGGTCATTAACACTGGTCATCATAATGGCAATGCTATAGAACTTATTATGTTCACTGATCCATGCCTTTCAAATATAGTCTTCGTATTGAACACAATTAATATAACTAATACATATACAAATATATAATAAACTAAGTCCACGACAGTGGTCGTTTCATACTCGTGACCATTCAATGGTATTTATAATGTGAGGAGTAGTTGTATCATTATTCAATTATATTTAACCCTATATGGATTTCCTTCCTTTTGAAATTTCTTGGCATGTGGCTGAAGCTATTTGTTGGTGGCATAGATCCTTTGGCTTGTGGCCAAAATTTTCCCAAATTAAAAAAAAATAAAAAAAATTGTGGGCTTATGGCCACAACAGTGATTCCGGCTTGTGGCCAGTTTTAGTTCAAAAGTAAATAAAAAGAAAAAAGAAAATTTACCAAACATTCCATTGCAAGTTTGAAGAACAAATATTCGCTAATACAATTTGAGCTAAAATTAAAGGTTGTATGCAAAATAGATCTGACCGAAGAGAGAATAAACCATAGGAAGTCATGAGTCATGACACAAAAAAATCAGGAGCCATAAATTTGGTGCACAATTAACATAAAAATTACAATGTAAGTGGAATCACCGTTAACATATCAGCAAGTGAAGAAATAATCGGGAAAAAACTCGTGGACAACCAAAAAAACCAGATAGCGCTGACTCAAATTTATTTCATTTGCAATGAAGCCTCCAAAATTGTCAGGGAAATCTATCCTATATAAAAAAAAAAAGCGAAGCCTGTTTGAGGCCGGGAGAAATTGATCCACATTTCAGATTGGTATAGATGCCTCTAATCTGGAAAATTGTTTTGTGTCATAACAATCTTTAGCTACATCTCTTGCAGTTAATTGAGCTTATGTCATGTATTTAACGATAAAGAGGTGATGCTATTCTGCTGTGGAGGACAAACGACATCTGGTCATTTAAGGCTATTAACAAAGAATGCAGCGCATAGAAACAACGGTGAACCCTTGGTTTGAAGTCACCATGGCCATCACTATATCAAGGGTAGGGTTAAAGACTCCATGGGAAATGTAGTGTTGACAAATCATAATACAGTACCGAGTTGCCACCATATCCCTGACCTCTCCTTATGAGTGTATTTTGTAACTGACTAATTGACATATGAGTGCCCTCATGAAGAAATTGCAGTAGTGAACAAGGATTAATGGCACGCTATCTAGGTTCAACAGTGGTGACTGTGAGGAGTTTTGATGGTCTAAAATTCACTTTGGTAAATTGTGATTGCCCGTGGAATACGTGTCAATCCATACTATATAATATATTAAGTACTACATATAAACATTATGTTATTGCGTTAAGCTATCGTATATTTTTTTCAAGGAAAACTTCACGGGATCCCCCCCCCCTCTTCCCTGGAATATTTGGATAGAGGGTGGCTCAACCACTAGCCACAAGCGCGGCTAGGAATCCCGAGGAACTTTACTGGATTTGAACTTGTGATCTATGGCTTCCTTGTTGGCAACATGCCTTGGACGGATGGTTTCAATTGATTGAGATAACACTTGGCGTTATGTGAAGCTGTAGTATATATAATATGAAATATTGCATATAATATAATTATATATTGTATAAAATATATTATATACTAAGTCAACTAATCTATATAAAAAAATGAATGTTTTTCAAAAGGAGAGAGTAGATAAAAGCGTACTTCAAAAAGAGTGTGGATAAAAACGCACTTCATATTAAGGAAGACTATCAGTGGCTATCAAGAGAAGGTATCAGTGAGTTCATAAGGCCACCACATACATGATACATTTGGTTCTAACCATGGCATACTTATATCAGAATGAAATGGCAGCATATCAAAACAAAATGGCATAATGGGGGGAAGAAATCCAAAATAAAATGGTTAATCGATTCCTTGAAAATAATGAATTAGAAGCTCCAGAATTGTACGCCACTACAGAAATTGATAGAATGAAACGTGAAATAGCAAGATATTAGCAATACCTTGAGGAAGGTTAACGAAATAATCAAGATCGCAGTGAAAAAATTGCAAAGGTTGATGGCTTTAGACGAAGCATAAGGAGGGTCAACGAAATTGAAAAATATTTTGAGATATATCCACCAAAGTTAACAAGAAAAGAATCAAGATAGCTTCGAAATTTTTAAATGGTCCTGCATGAGTGGCATATGTGGATATATGAAAAGACTTCAAGTGATAACAATAAATTGGCCAATGTTTTGTTACCAACTTTCTCAATAGATTCCCAGATAGTGAAGAACATTACAAAGATAGACAAATGGGAATCCTCAAAGATGTAGTAGCATCACTAGAAGACATCCAAGCATCCTTTAAGAGAATAAAAAATGACTTCAGTGATCAGAATCAAGATCAATCTATTTGCCAAATAGAAGAATTCAATGAATTCGTGAATGAAATTGATGCTTAAACCATCACTTCAGAAGATAAGTTGATGCACTACATCCATCAATGAAGTTTTGGTCCCTTCTCAAATTGATGACGATTCCCAAAGGATCGAAGAGTCATTTTGTGAGGACCATAGCAATGATAAAATTAAAGTTCAAATAAATTAATTAGAGGATAACTCAACAAGCAGGGAGGAAGTATCAGTCACTCCATCGGATGTCTATGACAATTTTTAGGAAACTGAGGCAGTTTTCATTGGAGTTCATATATCACCAGGTGAATTACAGAATCGAAATCCACATCACGTTACTTTTGCTGCATCATCTTACTTTTGCTATTTCTTAGATCCATGTAACACGTACAACATCCTTATGATTGCTGGAGGAACTTTGTTACCCATCTTCATAATGAATAAAGGTATTTGTGTAGAATGATAAATATGGTCTGCTCGTGGTTGAAATTGATCGCTAACATCCATCCTTGATTTTATTCAGAGGATGAAGCATCTTTAGGAGGGGTGAAATGTAATGAACATAGTTAATATAACTGATAACATATCTAAATATATTTTAAATAAACTAAGTTTCCAACACCGGTGTACTTTCATATTCATGATGTCTGCTAATCTTGTATAAAATTATATATATGTAATGAATAAACATCTTGCACAAAAGCAACCCTAACATTTCATATCTGCTAATCTACTATAACTTTATCTTGTAGATTCAGCTGTTTATATCTTCCTTGTTGGTCTTATTGTGCTAATGACTACGTTGTTTGGAGTAGAGATCCAACAGTTTGAAGGGACCTGGTTATTCAATGTTGAGAGAAATTACGAATTTCCAAAATTTCACTACATGAAATAAATTGTGCCCTCTCTTCATCAGTGTTCTTACATATCTATATCAATCTGTTTTAACGAAAATGCATTATAATCAGCTTGGTAATTTTGAAAGTGTTTAATTCCTGTTTGCAAGGTTCTATTATGGGTCTGCATGTTATGAGCCTTGTGAGTGATTGAAGTAATTCTCAACTTAGTGTATTGTTTTAATTATTGTTTCTTATACATGAAGCAAAGTATTTAATTCAGAAGTATCGATTTAAACAGCTTTTTAAGTCTCGGGAAAAAGGGCTTTTTGTCATTGCAAGCATTCATCACAGTTAGCCTGAAACTGTATTTTTTGACATTTTGCATTCTCTATTTGTATAATAAAATTACATAAATCCTCTCAATAAACAAATCCTGAGATAATGCTGTCTAAGTGTCAGATCTGGTTTTTGATCCTGGGACTTGAATTAACCCTTTCATCTCCTTTATACCCTTATATTCAAGTTTATGCTTATTTAGTGCCACTTTAAATTCGTCCATTAATTGATTTCATTCATCCAGATTGAGAAAATGAGTGAGCCATTTAAAGTTCAGATCAGCTCAGATCTAATTCGCAGGCTTGTTGGTGAGGGGGATCAAAAACCCATCAGTAAACCTAAAGTTAAACCAAAGGTTGTTAGATCAGATCATCCAAGCAATCAGGCCCCACGGATTGAGCCCAAGCCCTCCGAGGAGACTGGAGGATGGCAGCCAGGATTGCCCTCTCTGCTTCCTCTAGGGGTCTTTCCCCCTGTTGCTGACAAGGAGTTGGATCCTATTCATAAAGTTCTTGATGAGAGTGAGAGAGTTGTAGACAAACTGCAAAAGGAAGAGGTCAGATTATTGGAGGAAGTTAAGCGCAATGCAAAGGAGCTCCATGAGAAAGAGTACAGGATGCCAGAACAGAAAACTATGCCCTGCTTAAAGGCAAAAGATGCTTGTGTACAGTGTTACAAGGATCATCCAGAGGATCCACTACAATGTGCTGAATCTGTAAAAGCCTTTTTGGATTGTGCAAGGCGAGTTCAGCAGCGGTTTGTTGCTTCTGGATGATGATAATCTATTGAAATATTGGTCAACATTTTTTTGACTACCAATTCATATTTTTCTGCATATAAAATTATAGATTGATAAACGATTTATTTGAGCATGTTTTGGCAGAGCACAATTTGTCGCCAAACAAAAATTAGTTTAAAAAACCATCTGGTGAATGAAGTAATTGAAGCGAGCTATTTTCGTATAGATCTTTTCCAATTGTAGTGGTGCACTGGCAATGACGTCCGTTACGGGTTATATATATATATTATAAACAACTAATCTAATGGTTATATTTGAGATTTACAGTGTTTTGTTACTGTTTATATTGTTGGTCTTTCCGTCATTTTTTAAAGCTGTTTAAATCATGGTTTGATATTTTATAATTCTGATACAAGATATTGTAAGCTAATACATCTCCTATATGGCCGTCAAGTACACATGAAACTAGACCTGATTGAAAATTAATAAAATTATTGTCAGCGATATGGTCCTTTCAGTATTAATCCGAGTATTCTATAGATATGTGACTAACACATTTGCTAAACTTTATTTGAGAAAGACACATGCTTTGGAGAAACTATAAATGCGATTTCCTTCCTCCTGAAGACTCTCCCATTGTTTGACCTCCATTATACCTTCTACCTGTGAAACTATCCATAGATTGCAGGCAGCGTACCACCTTTGTAAAGAAGCATACCCGCATTTGGATGAGCTCCTTTTCAAAGGAAATTTGACATACGCGCATTCCCATGGTCCAAAATGCTTTTGTCCTTATGGATCTGTACCCATACGTGCACCCAGACATACCCATGCCACGTCGCTAACAAGAAGGTTTCTCAAAAGGAGTGCATGTCGTGGAAGAACAGATAATTGCTTACGCCTTCAATGGGTTTTGGTGGCATGTAAGTCCATAGCACAAAATGGAAGATGGCAAGATTGCATTTTCCTAGCAGTTGCAACAATTTGGCATTCTAAAAGGTTTCCACCATCTGGCTATCCAAATTGTAAGTGAGTTTACATTACCACAGGTTAGGCATAACAACCATTATGTCCAACTGAATTCTTGTTTGTTTTCTGAGAATGTTTTTAGAGATTTTGCCGTGCATTTATTAAATAAATTATTGTTAATACTTGGTGTAGTGACTGTGGAGTATTGTTATTGACGTTTTTGATTCAACCAAATTTCTCAATGATTACAGCATCCTTTCTCTGATTGATGTGGATATATTTGTGTTATTTCTATATCCAAGATAATAGTGTCATAGGCTGTTTTGTTTACTTTCTTATATGATAGTCTTTGCCATATGATTATGTTTCTGTGAGAAGTTTCTCAGCAGTCAATGATTAGGACTATGATGTCACATTCTAGAGAACCAACAAGCAAGATGTTTGAACTTAAAGCATGCATAACGAGGGTTGCATTCATCCATATAACTCTCACCACTTTATTTCTATTTAGTTCAGATAGGTGGATACATATATACACAGATGGAACAACCTTTTGTTTTGAAGCCACAATATTTTTCTAATTAACTCAAATAAGGGTATCGAAGAGTAAAATTTTACAAAGGAGGACCATTCAACATCTCCTTATTTTGGAAATATGCTTTGAGAAACATTCTCCGAGTTCGGGGTCTGCACCATAGAATAGGGACTTCATTTGACTTAGGTGCCAGGTTTGAGCGGTATTTATTATACCCAAATAACCTTGGGACTTGCACCTGGCCTCATTCCTTTTTTGACATCTCATTCAAGTTGGTGTAGAGCGTAGCAAGAATAAAACTCTAAGGGGCAATATAATACTTTGCCAACCTCACTTGTGAATCAATGTTCCATTTGCACCATTCAACCTTTCATAATGACTAATAAGAAGAAAGTTCATTTGCACCATTCAACCTTTCATAATGACTAATAAGAAGAAAGTTAGGGTTTGTAAGAAGACATACATCTTATGAATTTTGAAATTTTGAATGTTACTTCTTGCTTAGAAAACAAACATTTATCCTTCACAAAAGACATTGTTATGCGGTGGTTCCTTGTACTGTTCACAATTTGTGCCAAATTGTTTATTAAGGTCAAATTTTCATTATAGAAAATGCATATTAGGAATCGTGTGCTTTGCATTATGTTAGATTCTCTCAACGTCAATTTAACCATCTATGCATGTTATCAGCTTCTTGCTTTGATGTTAACATTCCTATAACCAAAGTCAAATAGAAAGTGAGAAGAAGAGGTGCAAATGCCTTCAAAAGAATTTAAAGTCTTTGGATACCTTCATTTAAACGCTTAAATTAAATCTACTTTACCAGGCAAATAGCTTCAAAAGAATTCAAAATCTTTGGATACCTTCATTTAAATAAATTTCAACTAAATCTACTTTTCACCATCCATCTTTCCTTTCTAATTATGATGTTGAAGTTAATTTTCATCCATATTACCAAAGGAATAACCCACTTCTATAATATATAAAAGGAAATTTGGTTACAATGCATTAAGATGCACAAAAAATAAATAGAACACTAAAAGAAAATGGAACCACTTTCAACAAATTTTCATCATGACCCTTGCCTTGCAATTTGATGGAGGCTTCCCACAACTCAAAGAACACAAAAACAAATGAAACCATTAAGACTATGTTATTGCTATGAAAAATATTGTATTCTACATCCCCAACATTCAATTTGCTATGTTTTGCTCTTCCTCAATTCAATAGGATTTTTTTTTGTTATAATTCTCTCTGTCAATCCAATTATGTCACCATTAAATATATTTTGGCTAGTAACATGCCTTGCCAAGTTTCCTTGCACTTCCATAATTTGTACCTCATGTTGTTGTAAGAAGAGTAGGATGGAGAGTTGCTTGTCATCATCCGTGGGGGTGTATCTCCTACATGTTCTCATCCTTAGGGACCTAGGCACTATAAGGAATGCCTCCATTCAATAGGAGACATCCTTAGGGATGTCCTTGAATTACCCTGGACATTTTCCTTTGAAAATGGGGATGTCTAGGAGACATCCATAGATGTCCTTGAATTACCATAGACATTTTCCCTTGAAAATGAGGATGTCTAGGAGACATCCCTTGGTGCTTTTGAGGACTTTTTGACATCCACACCCCAAGTAACACACTTGTGGCATCGATTATCAAAAAATATATTCACTCAATGGTTTGGCATTCATACCATTCAAACCATGAAAAATATCATTTATGTAGTGTATCTAAAGACTTCACAGTACATGATTGTAATGGGAGAATATCGTTGACAATTTTAACTCATGTTTAGTAGGTTTTTATATGGTGCCCCTTTGTTTTTAGGGTTTTAGTGCACTCAAACAAGGTCTATTAGACTTATTATTTTAAAAATGTATTTTTTGTGTTTTGTTTTGTTTTCTAAATTTGGTTTCAGTTAACTATTAATAAGCACAATATATACAATGCTTTAATACAAAAAGTGAGCCATAAATGTAGCCTCCATAAGCAAGTCAAAAAAATAAAAAAACATGGGCTAGGGTCGACAAAAACATCCACACACATAGACCCTATATCACACTTTCCATAACATAAAAATAACATCATACAAATACATGCATACCATTATATTAAACATATTGGATTTGTATTGTGATGAGCATTGGTTAAGGCATGGTTCCTTGAGTAGTGTTTGGTGTTGCCCTGCTTTTAAGGACACTCTTTGTATTCTTGTGTTGATATATTATGTTGGTTCATTTGATATTCTACAAAGCCCCATTGTGGATCAAGTTTACAAGAAGTGGTATCATATCATTGATTTGGGCAAATGGGTGTTTTTTATTTCCGTAGATTTAGGGCTCTTTTTTCTAAGGTATTTGGAACAACTTTTTATTAGTGCAATAGATTACATCTAAACTGGTGCCATTATTCGCAAAATTTGATGCATCTCGAATTGGGCTCATAATAGCAATTCTAAGAAAATATTGAGGAAGTTGCGACCATTTTAAATTGTAGCGTCAAAACCCTAGTAGAACCAAACTATTGTTGGAACACTTTTTTATTTGTGTTTTTGATGACTTGCGGATCAATGCTATTATAAGCAACATCTAATGCCATTTCTAAATTGGGTCATAATAGTGTTTTCGAGCAATAATAAGGAAGTTACAATACTTTTATATCACATCATGAATACACTAGTAGAAACATATTACAATTGGAACATAATTTTATCGATGCGATTGGAATGCCTTCAAAGCTATTCCACAACATAATTTGATGTCATTTCTTGATTGGGTTATTATAACATTTGTTCATAGTATCAAGCAAGATACTACCATATTAAAGTTGTAGCCTTAAAAACCCTACTTGCACAAAAGAGTTCATTGAAAAGTAAGTTACTTCTTCAAAACCCTAGTTATATTTAGGGATTTCACAAAGACAATGTATTTCAAAGGGAAACCCGATGGTCGTAGAATTGGCTAATACACAAATGGTATTAAGTCAATCTCACTCATTGGAATTACATTCTATAGTTTAATCTAAGAGTTGATAGTGGCATATGGTGGAAGTCATTTGATCCTTTGGAGAAGTTACAACTTTTAGAGGAAATATTTGAAAACGTTTTTTTAGACAAGTGGTCTCATGCAACGAAGAAGGATAAAGAGACAAATAGGATCTTGTTTTCATTTGAAATTTTCCTACCCCAAGGTCATGGATGCCTTAAGTGGGAGAAGGCCATTATTTCCATAAACCCTAGCAACGAGCATAATATCCTCATTCTTGACTTGGCTAAAATATTGTAGGTCCACGTAAGGCATATCAAGAACACATAAGTTGAGGATGAGAATGCTCAAGTTTTGAGGATTTGAAGATTACTATGGATAAATATGTTTGTTATCATTATGGATGATGTGGATATTATTCTTGAATATCCTTGGATGGACTCATTTGGTATGGTTATTATTAATGTGTAAGAAATAAATCATGTTTTCATACAAGGAAAATAAAATCATATTGCAAGATGTTTCTCTTCTTAAAAAACAAGGTCTTAAGATGGAACATGAAGAAACCATTGCAGGAAACCATTTGGGGAGCCTACATACAAGTTTGCCTAAGAGTTCATGGATGAGTTAGAGGAAAAAAACCCGCAGAGGCACCAGAAAAAGACCCCCATGGAAAACTTCAAGAAGGGTACAAAAAGAAAGAGCATGAGGAAATTTCCATAGAGCACCATACATCAGAGGATCGAGTTAAATAAAGAACAAATAGTGAAGGTTGTTGCATATCTCCACTCACACAACCATGAGAAACAACATTCATCAAGGCAAGGCCATGAGCATCAATAAACCTCATATAGATCTACACAGAACTAGAAAAAAAAAACAATAAGCAGTACATGGAAGAAGAAAAGCAATAAGTGGGGATATCAAAGTAGGGTAGTGACAATAAGGAACCAAAGGAGAGACCATGGTCAATACGGGATGACAGAAATTGGGACCCACAAACGGATTTCATTAGGTTGGATGGATGATCGTAATTGGTAACAGTGGATTTCATTACTTAAAAAATCGTATTATTGAGTTTACACATATTTTGAGGACGAAACATGCAAGGGGGGTGGAATGTTAGGTACATAGGGAGGATAATTAATGTGATGTGACCATACTCATTGAGTGAGATCCACTAGGTAGTTGGTGTGTGAACTCATCAATGAATGTAGTGTGGCATGTTATCCCCATTTTGTGGATAACTAAGGAGATCATGTCTCGAGGCCCTCAGGTTGTAGATATGGAGTGTCGAGAGACTACATGGTCAACAATACCCTTTTGCACAGGTGGAAAACCCACTCACCACCACAGATGGTCACAGGTTTACAGATGGCATCCACCACACCAACTGGCTTCCGGAAGGCAGTGAGCCTTGCTCCATGAGGTACAAGTCAGTTTTATAGTGAGCATCATTTCAATATTTAAGCCATGTGACTATGTTGTATCTTAGATTTCTCTAGATTTCATGATATATGCTTGGGCATTATGCCTTTTTCCCTGCTTCACCTTGGTGGTTGACATTATGCCCTAGTAAGTGGTTTTCCTTGGGGATGGGTTGCTACTGGGAACTCCCTTAATGAGCCATTGTACCGTTCTCGACCATACTTACCACTTTCCATCATTGTTCCCCTCCATTTCTTTATCTCTTGGGATTTTTAGGGTGTATTGACCCAAGAAGGTGTTGTCCCTCATTCTATGGGAAGAAGGGGCTAAAGGCCCAGAGGGGTTGTTGTTGGGTAAAAGATAAAAACCTTGTATAAACCTTCCAGATGCTTCACCAAGGGATCACCCAAGAAAGCAATGAAACACTTATCCTTCGGTAAAGGGGACCACAATATAACAAAGAATGCTTGAAAGGTTAGTTGAAGGATAAGAGGTATCATCATGGGCCGACCTATCACGTCCATGGATATCTAGTGGTATGACATTGTCATCATCTGATCACCAAACCAAGGCAATGGCTCTTAGTTGCATGGCTGAGAGAAAGGGGATTTCATCATGAGCCAACCTTTTCATTTCCACTAGTTGTTTGTGGATGACATTACCACCACCTGGTCACCATGCCGGGGCAGTGACTTCAACCTCTCCTTATGCTATATATAGAGAAAATAAAGAAAGAAAGATAAAAGGAAATTGATGGGCTTGGAAAAAGTGCATTGCGGACGAAGGTACCACACACCCTCTACCAAGGCACCCATGAATGAGACACTACGACCCCTTCTATGTCATGAGCCCTATGCCCATTGAGTCTTGACCCCAACCACTTCATCCACTTTACATGGCCTAGAGAGGGATCTCTTGGAAACTCTCCTTGACCTAGGGCAAGGTCTACCCAATATGACACCTCGTCAACCCTCCCATATTCGATATTCACAAGTCGCATAGTGTCTTTGAGCTATTAATTGTTTGATATAATGATCTTTGATGCACATGTTTAGATGGCTTATTTATTGATTGGATTCACTTTTCATGATGTTATGACTTGAGATCCTTGGAGGGCGTGCTCATTTGTCTTTGCAGGACCTAGTTGGTGGACAGGTTTGGGAGAACAAGCCTAGCTTGGGTTTCCATGGGGCTACAAGCCCACAGGTTGGATGCTAGGGGCCCACATGCCGGATGAGAGAGATCAGAGTTGGAAGGCCTTGATGATGACTTGGACGACATAGCCCACCCCTCACTTGCCAAACAATTTTCCCAGGAGGGGCAAAATGTCCTATTTTTTAGCTTGACGTCATGCTTTTGGGGCTAGGGCATCGTGGTGAGGTGCCACTTTTTTTACACGTGGACATTTCGAGGAGAAGAGGGTCTTCACCATGATGAGAGTGTTAGAATATAGAAGATGGTGTGCTCGTTTTACCATTGACGATACCCTCGTCACCCAACCACAGGCCGAAGCCTCCCTCCGAGCACCTTAACCTTGACCTGAGAATTCCTCCGGGAGCAAACCCTAGGGTAGATAGCCAAACAAGGAGCAACACATCAATCCCCAAGGATAGCGCATCACAAAAGCTGATCAGATAGTCCCAAACCCTAGCCAAGAGATATCCAAACCAATACTGAGAACTTGCTGCTGCTGTAGTTGCACCTGCAACCCTCCTCCAAACCTGCGCACCTGCTCCAACTGCAGTGCGCACCTACTGGGAAAACTACAGTCCTGAGATGTAACAAATGAGAACTGGTGCCCTGTATTTATAGTAATCTGCCAGTTCTGTTGGGGCCGACTT
>ML783007.1:279640-290045 GCA_009831015.1 Picea engelmannii
TTGGTTGAGTTATCT
Source organism: Picea engelmannii (assembly GCA_009831015.1). NCBI lineage: Eukaryota > Viridiplantae > Streptophyta > Pinopsida > Pinales > Pinaceae > Picea > Picea engelmannii. The sequence continues at coordinate 279,656 of ML783007.1, forward strand.
CTTGAACTTTTGATAAGCTATTTATGATAAGGAAGTTTTGTTGGGTTTTCTTCCCCTAGAGGGTTTCCCAGGATAAATGTTGTGTCTATTGTGGATGTGTATTTCTCAGTGATCTTGTGCTTATTATGTTCTTATCTTTATGAAATGCAAAGAACTATAATATCAGCATAAAACTTTAACACTTACCACTTTCCATCATTGTTCCCCTCCATTTCCTTATCTCTTGGGATTTTTAGGGTGTATTGACCCAAGAAGGGGTTGTCCCTCATTCTATGGGAAGAAGGGGCTAAAGGCCTAGAGGGGTTGATGTTGGGTAAAAGATAAAAACCTTGTATAAACCTTCCAGATGCTTCGCCTAGGGATCACCCAAGAAAGCAATGAAACACTTATCTTTGAGTAAAGGGGACCCACAATATAACAAAGAATGCTTGAAAGGTTAGTTGAAGGATATGAGGTCTCATCACAAGTCGACCTATCACGTCCATGTATATCTAGTGGTATGACATTGTCATCATTTGGTCACCAAACCAAGGCAATGGCTCTCAATTGCATGCCTGAGAGAAAGGGGGTCTCATCACGAGCCAACCTTCTCATTTCCACTAGGTGTTTGTGGGTGACATTGCCACCACGCCAAGGCAGTGACCTTCAACCTCTCCTTATGATATATTGAGAGAAAATAAAGAAAGAAAGATAAAAGAAAATTGATGGGTTGGTAAAAGTGCATTGCGAAAGAAGGTACCACACACCCTCTACAAAGGCACACATGTATGAGACACTACGACCCCTTGTATGTCATGAGCCCTATGCCCATTGAGTCTTGACCCCAGCCACTTCATCCACTTTACATGGCTTAGAGAGGGATCTCTTGGAAACTCTCCTTGACCTAGGGCAAGATATACCCAATAGGACACATCGTCAACCCTCCCATATTCGAGCTTGAAAAGTCGCATAGTGTCTTTGAGTTGTTAATTGTTTGATATAGTGATCTTTGATGCACATGCTTAGATGGCTTATTTATTGATTGGATTCAATTATCATGATGTTATGACTTGAGATCCTTGGAGGGCATGCTCATTTGTATTTGCAAGACCTCATTGGTGGATAGTTTTGGGAGAACAAGCCTAGCTTGGGATTCCATGGGGCTACAAGCCCACAGGTTGGATGTCAGGGGCCTACATGCCAAATGAGAGAGATCATACTTGGAAGGCATTGATAATGACTTGGACGACATAGCCCAACCCTCACTTGCCAAACTATTTTCCCAGGAGGGGCAAAACATCCTATTTTTGAGCTTGATGTCATGCTTTTGGGGCTAGGGCATGGTGGTGAGGTGCCACTTTTTTGACACATGGTTGTTTTGAGGATAAGAGGGTCTTCACCATGATGAGGGTGCATAGATGCTTGACGTGTGGCCTTTGGAGGCCTACCCATATTTCTCCTACACCAACGACTTTCTCAAAGTGGAAAAACATCCCCTAAAGGGGTGACATCCTTCTAAATTAGGGTTTTATTTGTGCAGAAGTGAAATTTTAAAGGAATTGTTTAATATTATTTTGTAAAAGGGGCAAGATTAGGGTTGTTAACCCCTAATCTTATGTTTTATCCTAAAGTATGTGGACAAACTATGTTAGCTACATTTTGTATAAATAGAGGTCATAAGATCTCATTTTGAACATAACTCTCCATTGTGAGAGGCCATTGGACTTAAATTTGCACTAGCTTTGAGCATTTTCTCTCTCTCTTTGCACTTGTCTTGGTTTTTCTTGTCTATTGGTGGAAAAGTGATGCACTAAGCTTGGAATCTCTTTCTCTTGCATGTGGATGTTCTAAATCTTGGAAATAAGAGTTTGTTCAATGTTATTTATGAATTTGGTAAGATAAATCTGCATTTATTGTCTAGTTATCTTGCTTTAAATTCTATAATTTGTCACTTGTCAAACCCTTGGGAGAAGAATAAGGGCATACACCCTCCCCAAGGTATTTTCATTCGCTTGTTTTGAAGGAGGTTATTATGCACAAGTTTCCTTGGAGAATTACAAGGGCGTACACCCTCCAAGGTATTCTTGTTTTGGTTTGCAAAACCCTAGGAACTAAAAGGGCGTACACCCCTAGGGCATTTGTAAATCAAATCTTTTATCCAAGCCTAACCTTTGTAAGGTCTATTTTTGTTCAAGGTGTTTTTTCCAAGAGAAATACAAGTGCGTATACCCTCTCGGCATGACCCTAAGGAGTCTATCTATACTTGGGAACTACAAGGGTGTACACCCCCAAGGTTTTAGCTAAGATTCTTCATCACTTTGACCCCATTGCCCAATAATTTAAGGCACTAATCAATTTCAAGTTGCATTGGAGATACAAAACATTTGCCTCGACAAATGTGAAATTTCAACCTTTACAAGATTTCTCTTTTGGATAATGATCTTGATGCCTTGGAGGTTTTTCCTCCCTTAAGGCGTCCTTTTTCTTCCATAATTTCTCATTGTTGTACTAACTTTTTTTCTACATTCATTAGGTTGCAGAAAATCACTAACCCTAGGTGTTAATATCTCACTAAATAGCCCCTAACTTTCCTCCATTTTGCAGCCACTAATTTCACTAACTAGGGTGCATTATTTAGGCTAGTTTTGGGGATTTTTCTGTGGTTGATTTAGCTAATGCATGTCATTGAATGCTACAACCATAAGGCTGATAATTTACTGCAGAAAATTATTTTATAACAACTTGCTTTATTCAGTCTTAAAGTGTTATGCTCAAGTCATAATTGATTACTAAATTCATTGATGATATTGCCAAATGATCTTGTGCTTTATATGTTGGTTTGGATACTTTATTTGTTGATATAAACTATCATCCGCTGCTGCAAATTAGGGACAACAAGCTTAACTTGTCGATCCATACTAACACATAGCATTGCAAGGTGTCTTTTCTTGTGTTTCGGGAAGGTACAGGTGCACCGACAACTATCTCTTCACTTGGTATCCATTTACCTCTCTTCACTTACCATTTCCAACCAATCATTTATTCCATCACTTGACCTTCCAGGGGAATTCTCCTTACACTTCCCTTCATCCTTCTCATTCTCCGTAGGGTCTCCGGGATCACTTCCCAATAGTGACCTTAGTCACCCACCAAGTGCGAGACCTACATTGGGGTGACATTGGGTGTAAGATTCCCAAGTTGTAACACTTGCTTTTGTGGTTGGGTCGGGTTTTTCCCAAAACTTGTGCTATAACATGGCCATACATGTTGATCAATATACACAAGGTGGTTGGTGGGTAATAATTTATGGAGACTAATAACAAGAAGTAGTCGACATTGGCCCCTAAGAATACTCATGGGAGAGTATATATATACAAGCATATCATTGCATTGAGCATGTTGGATTTTTATTGTAACAATCCTTGATTGTGGAGTGGTTCTTTCCTTAAGGAGTAATTATTGGTGTTGCCATACCTTAAGGGTATTCTTTATATTCTTATATTGGTTCATTTGATCCCACACATTAAATCAACCCAAGAATATAAATAAAAGTACCTAACATAATGAGGCTTTAAATTACCACACATGACCTCTCTAAGGAAAATTTGGCTTACAAGTGGAGATATGGATACAATTATGATGTTTCAACAGTAGGGATGAATCTTTTGGCCTTGGCCCTGGACATCGTCAAGGGAGGAAATCTAAACATGAGACCCTGCATGAAGGTTTTAAGGGCTCCAAGGTTTTGAACGACCTTGAATTGTGACACGTGAAATACCAAGGAGATTTAAGGCCTCTAAGTGGGTATATGGTGTTAGCATTGAGAGACATCCTCAGACTGCAAGACGATAAGCCCAGTACCCATCAAAATGTTTGTGGAGGTAAGTTTATGAGTGGAAGTCAAATGGACAAAACTCAGTACAAGAATGTTTAACACAGAAACTGGACAAGCAATGCATAGGGAAATGAGGTCCTCATTAGCTTCAGTCAGTGGTTTAAGGTTAAAGGTGAGCAGCAGGAAGACTTAGTGAGAAAGGTGGAAAAGTCTTCCATGGGCATCCGACCTTCAAGCAACTTGGTGAAGAAAAACTCAGGCACGAGAGCACTCTTGAACTTAAGTTTCAGACACTAAAATATATCACAACAACATAATAATCAAACCTCCATTACTATGCGACTACAACAACTTGTCTGGATCCTCCATGCATGAGCATTTCAGCATAAGAAGAAACAAGGTAGCAAAGAAAATACTAAAACTGGTCACAATAGTACTATAATCAAACCTCCATTAGAATACGACTACAACCCTCGACTGGATCCTCCATGCACGAGTGTTTCAGTGCATATTAAACAAGACGATGAAAGAAACTGAATTCTATTAATGCGAAAGTCTCAGGTCTCATACAAAACCAAAGAACAAATCTATTATCAAAATATTACAAAAATAGGGAGCTCTGCTCAACCAGTTGACAACCATAACAAAATTTCAAACTGATATATTTATAATCAGATCAGTCCACAACTGCCAGGAGTGTGATCTGGCCATCCCATTCAAAGCTTTAAGTATGTGCATCCTTCTGTCAAACTGTGTGTGTTTCCTCCTATCAGACGCAAGCTCAGATCAGTATCGGCCTGCAAAAAGAAATCGTCCACTGTGGTACCTTGGGCTAACAGTCCTGTCTCCTCGACCATAGCTTCCAAGTTTCCTATTTATGGACTGAGCTGAGGTTTCAACTACCAGTCCCTCTTTTCTTAATTGATCTCTCCTCGGGATTGGGGTGAGGCTTAACGCCTAGGGGGCGGCCACGTTTTGCTCTCGGATTTGTCATTATATAAGCACGTGATTGTGGGGTTGTCAAAGGCGGTTTGGATTCACATCGCTTTTGAGCCCGCAATTCACCACCTTATGCCACGTAGCTCTTCCGCTATACCTTGGTTTCAATTGCGGGACCGCTCAAAATTTTTATCGTTCGAGCATGTTGCGTCCCTGCAATGAAACATGGTCGTTGATTTGGTCGCGATCTACGATCTGGGCGCACCTGCTAAATTTAGCGCCACCGCTAAAGTTTATCCACCCAACAATTCTAGGATCCATTAAAACCACGCATGGAGATGGCACTCATCTTGGCACTTGAACAAGAACACTTCCCAGAGGATGATCTCCTGTAGCTAACGTGGCGGCCTGACGTCACTATGTTGACATGTCATGGACGGAGGTGTGACATGTGTCACTCGAAAATCGACTGAAGACATGTCCAAAAAAATCTTGAAATGAGTGCCATGTGGCCACCATCCAAAGGGACAGATGGCGAAAAATCTGTAACTTCGGGCAAAAGTACTTCGAAGGAAATCTCGAGTGGAGAAGTTGAAACTCCTGAAGCCTGAACTCCTGAAGTAAATCATGATCGTCTGATGGAGAAGGATGCATGGCACTTAATCTGTAACTTCAAGCAAAAGTACTTCAGAGGAAAATGAGAGGGGAAGCCCTGAAACTCCCGAAGCCCAAACTCTTGAAGTAAATCATGACCGTCCGATGTGGAAGGACATGTGGCGCTTGATCTGTAACTTTGGGAAAAAGTACTTCGGAGGAAATAGGGAGTGGAGAAGCCGAAACTCCCGAAGCCCGAACTCTCGAAGTAAATCACGACCGTCCGATCTGGAAGGACATGTGGTGCTTGATCTGTAACTCTGGGGCATCCACCTGGTCTTTAAACCTCACGCAACTTTGACATTCCGAATGCACGATTTCCACTGATCTAAACTTCTCCTAGGATCTCCACCGTTGAAAAATGAACCCGCCCACTGCTTGTATTTTAGCCCAAAATAGACTGCCTTTGAATGTTGTGCTTTATGCTCATGGTTGTCGCCTGTATCAACAAAGGACTTGGACAACTTGCTGTGAGCTCAGGCAAACAAGATGATCAGTACTTTGAACCCAAATCATGATAAGCATTTATCCTTCGAGAAAAACAAAAAAACTTTGGGCCGAGACTCAGTCAAGTAAGACACCGAGGGAAACCAGGTCTTTAAACAAAAAGGGAGAAACAAGTTTACCAGTCAGAAGGGAAAAATTCTAGGACTTGGTATGCGAGAAGAGAGAGAAACGGAGCAGGGGTGCAGAATTGGGTCTTATCAACAATTACATGCGACCCTTGACAATTTCATGTGATAACATATGGTTTCCATTTGGAGTAATTCAACACTAGGAATGGGTCTTAGGGATTTGACTTTGGTCTAAGAAGAATCCATAGGCCTTATGCCCTAAAGGAAGCTTGTAGGGGCCAAGGGCCATAAACAAGGTGACAAAACATCATAGATAACCTCTATGGAGGATTGTTTTCCCATGAGTGAGGATATGGGAACAATTATCATGTTTTTAGCATCGTAAAAGGATATTGTGTCCTTAGACATGGTCGATGGAGCAAAGTGAGGCCTTAGGCCCTAAAGGAATATTATAGGGATCTAGGGCCATGAATGACACCTTAAACCATCACATGTGACTTTTCGAGGGGATATTGGCTTATGAGTTGGGATATGAGCACCATTAGGAGGTTTTGAGCACTAGGTGTGGGTATTGAGGCATTTTGGAGGAAACTCATGCCTTAGGCCCCAAGGGAATCTTCTAGGTCTCAAGAGCCATGAACGAGGCCTACAACCACTACACATGACCACCTCTCTATGGGATCTATGTCCTCAAAGTGGGGATATCAACACCATTAAGAGGTTTTTCTCGGCGTGGAGGGGTCTTAGGGCCTTGACCATCATCAAGGGAGAAAACCTAGGCCTTAGGCCATAAATGACGCTTTTAGAGATTGATGGTTATTGACTAGGCCTAAAAAAATCCTCACATGACATTTTTGGGGATCATTAGCCTCCAAATGAGGATATCGGCACCATTATAAGGGTGTCAACACCAAGGATGGGTCTTGGGGCCTTCATCATGGTTAAGGGAGGAAAGTTGGGCCTAAAGACCTAAATGAAGCTTTAAAGGCTTGAGGATTAGGAATGAGGCTTCAAACCATCACACATGACCTCTTCAAGGTACCCTTGGCCTACCATTGGGGATATGGACACCATTAGGATGTTTTTAATGCTTGATATAGGTCTCATGACCTTGGACATGGTCAAGGGAGGAAGCCCAGACCTTAGGCCCTAAAGGAAGATTCTAGGGCTTTAAGACCATGAACAATGCATCAAACTACCACACATGACCTCTCAAGGGGATATTTGGCCTCCAAGTGGGATATTGATTCTATTAGGAGGTATTAACCACCAATAATGGGCCTTGGGGTCTTGACCATGGTTGGGGAAGGAAACCCAGGTCTTAGGCCCCGAAGGAAGCTTTTAATGCTTAAGGACGATACAAGAAGCCTCGAACCATCACACAAGAACACTCTCAGGGATATTTGGCTTTTGAGTGGATATATTGGCACCATTGTAAAGTTTTGGGCATCAAGTATGATTCTTGGGGCCTTTCCCATGTTCAAGGAAGGAAATATGGACCTTGGGCCCTAAAGGAAGCTTCTAGGGTTCTAAGGTTGTTAATGATATCTTGAATCGTCACATATGACCTCTTTATGGGACAACGTTTGATTGGCCCTATGGGTGACTTTAGGAGTTGTTTAGCATTAAGGATGAGTCTAGGCCTCGATCATTGTCAAGGGAGGAAACCTAGGCCTTAGGCCATAAAGGAAGCTTCTAGGGTTTCAAGCCCATCAAGGAGGCTATATTTGTTTTTTGATATGATGCAAACAAATTTGTTTTTTAATATGATGCAAACAAAATTACTAAAACCATTTACCGAGTTGGTGCCATGATGTAATGAAGACATGAAATGCATTAAGGACAACATAATGTATAAAAAATGGCAATAACATTAAAAAGTAAATAAATAAAAGTATTTAAAAATAATTATGGAATTTAATAAAATAAATATTTAGTTAAGTAACTAATAAACTAATTAATAAAAACACTTAATTAATCATTTAATTAGGTAAGTATTTAATGACCTAAATAATTAATTAGATTTATTAAATAATTTGTTTATTGTTTACGACGCATGACCCAATAGGGATATGTAGTGAGGCATGCAACATAAGCAGTGAACTTGAGCGATTGACCCCAAGACCTCTTGCATGAAGCTCAAAGCACTCAACCACTCAGGCTAGTCCACCAAGCTATTTAACATAATAATATATTTATTTAATAACTTAATTGATTAATGAATTAGTCAATTAGTTAATTGATTGATCTTTAAGGAAAAGATCATATTGGGAAGGTAGTATAGGGATCACGAGCAAGTTATAAGATTATGCATGTGTCAGAGGACATGTGGTAAAGAATAGAAAATAGTGGATAGGGGTTAGGGGACATGGGTTAAAAGTTAGAGGATAGGAGTTAAGGGTTATACATTATGGGTTATGGGACTTGGATTTAAAGTTAGAGGATGGGAGTTAAGGGTTATACATTATGGGTTAGGGTGTTATATGTTAATAGGTAGAGGTAATAATGTTGTAAAGGTTAATGGTTATACCTCAGGGGATGGGGTTAGTATTTAGGGGATCGAGGGTAGGGTTTAGGGGTTATACATTAGGGGGCAGTGGTTATAGCTTGTACTCTAGTGGGTATGGATTTGACGACGAGGATGCACAAAAAAAGATGCAGGGAGGACACATGAGATGCAAGAATGATGCAAATGAAATAAGGATGCAAAACCCATGGTGTGTCCTTCTGGTCCTACATTTCTGGTTTAAAGTCACTTTCTGAGCTTCATTTCAAATTTACATATGGGCCTTTTGTGTTGAAGAGATATCCGTAGATTTTGGGACTTGCTTGATGAATTCCTTAGGTCCAACAGAGACTTTTTGGGTCCCCTTTGGATCAAAGATAAGAGTCTCTTTAATTTCCTCATTTTTCTTCATTTTCTACCAATTTTTTTTTCTCTTCTCTAATATGTGGAGTTTCCTCCCTAAAACTTTTGCATATTTGTTGTTTTTGATGTGTTGTGGAGTTTGTTATATTTATCTCATATAGATTTATGGATTTTTTGGCTTGGGTTTGAGATTATTACAATGTTTGGGTTTTCAAGGTGGCATTTGAGGTTTTCAAAGGTAGATGTGTTACATGGGTAGGATTTTTAAATAAAAAATGCAGAAATGTGTAGAATAATTAAAAAAAGAATGGCTTCCTTCTTCCTCTTCTTATTTCTTCTTCTTCCCCACTTCCTCTTCCTCTCTTTCCCCTTCTCCTCCCTCCTCCTCTTCTTCTTCTTCTTCATCATCATCATCCCCTCCTCATGTTTCCTCTTCCTTTCTTTTCCCCCTCCTCCTTTCCATTCTTTTTTTTTCCTCCTTCTCCTCCCTATTCCTCTTTTCCCGCGTCTTCTTCCTCTTCCTCCTCCTTCTTGTCTCTTCCCTCTTATCTTCTCTCCCCTTTCATCTCTTAGTACCTTCTCTTCCCTCCTTTCTCTCTTCTTGTGTCTCCCCCTTTCTTTTTTTTCTAGTTTCTCATATTATCCCTTTTTCTTTTCTTTATGTTCCATCTTTTTCCTCTTATCTATCTTTAAAAAAATGTCCTCACATTATGAAATAAGTAGGTTAGATTAAAGAAGTGGGAAATGACCTTAAAATAATTTATAATATAATATATAATGTTACAAAGGCAATAAGGTCTTCCTATATAACAAACAATCCTCATATACGAAGTTCAATGGATGAAAAATAATATTGATATTATTAGTGTGTATTACGAACCCACTATAAAACAATAAAAAATAGATATTATTTTGGTGGTCGATAAGTTTACATGCGTTTATGCATGACATTGTTTCCTTACATTCTTTCATGTTCCATGTTTATGGTGAAAATGTTATAATGTTGATATTAAGTGTTATGTACTGCTGAAAATGTTATAATGTTGATATTAAGTGTTATGTACTAAGTTTGGGATTGGTTTGAGGTTTTATATAAGGTTGTTGAGAGATTTTCTCAACCATTATCTGGATGACTATTTCGATGTTTGGAAATAGTTGAATCTTGCTCCAACTATATATACTTGATRTATGTGTGTATAATTTAGTAAAACAAATTATTATTTATGTGTGAATCATGTGCAATGACAATTCTCTCAATCTCTAAATTGGTATGAGAGCTTGGATGAACTTAATCCCTCAAGAAATGCCCATGAAGATGCGATAGCCATTGAAGTTGATTCACTGTACAGTACATATGGGAGTGCGGTTTTGAATTAGTTGAACACTTGTACGAGAAGATGTTTGGAAATAGTTGAATCTTGCTCCAACTATATATACTTGATATATGTGTGTATAATTTAGTAAAACAAATTATTATTTATGTGTGAATCATGTGCAATGACAATTCTCTCAATCTCTAAATTGGTATGAGAGCTTGGA
>ML783007.1:302165-363586 GCA_009831015.1 Picea engelmannii
TTCCATAGTGGTTTCCACCACCATTGGATTTTTTCAGGTCTCTCATCACCAAACATTGCCTTGTAACCTAATATGGGAACATAGAACTCGAGGATAGGTTTTCTGGTCCAAACTAAGGAATCATCTTCCTCTTTTATTCTAACATGACTACTCTTCAACCTATTTACATGATCTTTCCATTAACTTCCTACATTTCCTTCCATCCCTAGAAAGTTGTGTTTTTCCTTTCTTTATGCCAAGTAACAGTCAATTTTGGATATGTAGCTTGAGCAAGATTATAAATAGCTTTCTCATTAAGAATATCAATTAGATTTCTAGATAGCCTAAAAGCATCCCCACAACCAACACATGTGTTCACTCCTATCCTCACACTGTCACCATTCCCCGCCTCTTATGCAAACCAGTTGCCTATTATAGGGAAATCAAGGACCATTTCCTTCCAAACGATAGAACCATTGTGGGAATATGTATTTGGCTTCCTAATCTAATCTACAAGGGTATCAAGGTTGATACACTTTTAGACTATCACTTGACTCCACATCCCCTTATTGTAAATTAACCTCCAAAAATATTTTGTTGCCATAACCCTCCCAAAATGGTGGATGTCCTTGAGATCCCATCTACCAACTTCCTTGGGTTTTTCTATGGACTGACACTTAACTAAAGGGATGCCTTCACTCTCCTTTTTGCCTACCCACATAAATAAAAAACTTATCCTCCTAATTTAATCCAGTACTACTTTTGGAATTATGAAAGCCATGAAGTACCAAAATTTGGAATTGCCTCCAATATAGCTTTGACCAAGATGAGCCTCCCACCTCTTGATAGCCACCTATTACACCATAACTTGATTATTTTAAAAAATTGGCAATTAACCACCTTCAATCATTGATCTGAGAATCATTAGGCTTAATGAAAAAACCTACGGTATTTTAATCCCTCTTGAAAATCAATTTGATAATAAAGAAAAATCTAAGTGAATACCCTAATTATATAATTATCCACACCATAAAAGGAAATATAAGATTTGTGCATATTAACCATCATGTCACTGGTTTAATAGTGCATATCTAAGATTTATTTTAATTTCTTGGCATCTCTTCTAGAACTATCACCAAATAGCATAACATCATCTACAAAAAGCAAACGAGTCAAATTTACAGATCTTCCCATCTTTATATCTTTCAAGGCTCTAGTTCTTTTTGTATCCTCAATAATCTTGTCAAGTCCCCTTCCTACAATAAAAAAAATTTGGGGATGGGTCAGAGCCTTGACTAAGCCCTCATTATGGTCTAAAGAACTCATATGTTGAACCATTAATCAAGACAACGAAGGAAAATGATGTCAAACAACTCAACCCGATTTACAAAGTGCACACCAAAACGAAGGTGAAACAAGATAAGCCTAATATACAACCAATTTGCATAATCATAAGCTTAGACAAATCGAATTTTAAGACCATAACATATAGTCTCTCAATCTTAATTGTGTGCCTTCCCTCTTGAGCCATACCTATAACATCATGGATCTGTATACCATGTAAGAAACCAAATTGTTGTTTGAAGATTAAATATGAGAATTGCTTTTTGACCTCCATAGCTATGAATTTTGCTATGATCTTATATACGCAATTGCACAATGATAGGGATTTTAATACTTCGGCATTATTTGGTATGAACCTTCTTGTGTGTGAGTATTATTTCTACTATTATTGTCGAGATCTCTTAGTTTCCTAGTCTCATGGAGTAGTTGGGAGAATCTCTCCACCAATCTCTATTATTATATTCAACTTCTAATTTTTAGGAGTTTGTCTTCATATAGGTTGAAGTCATTTTTATTGATATATAGTTATATAAGCTCGGTTTTTTTTATTAATAGTGGATAGTAGAAGATTTGTATTTCACACCTTTGGTGTTGAACTCTACTTGAGTGGGATTTTCCCACATCATTGATATCAAAGCACTTCCGATCTAGCATTGGAGCTAGGTTCATCACTCTTAATTTGTCATAATTGTTTGATTCAACTAAGCATTGGAGTCATTTTCTTGCATTAAAGCCAGGTTCAAGCTCTCATATCGACTGTACAAACTATCCAGTGATCAATTCATATGTTATACAGGTATAATTTGCACGTATATTGTTCAATTTTACTGTATATCCTTCATATACATGATTATTGCATTTAATTTCTGAGGAATTTGTCATAAGGGTGTTGTGCAAGTTTAGTATTTGCTTCAGCCATCAAAATTATGGCATCAACAAAAAAAATTCAACCATTCACGTTGAATTTGATCTCAATCTGCAAATACTTGGTCGTACAACAGTCATACAAGTTTGATTACTGGATATACAAGCAAAAACATAGTCGTACGATGTTAGAGATAATGCCTAATTAATGTCACTACTAGAATTCAGGGATTGGATTTGGTTAGCTGGAGGATGTTGAGATATTCTCTCAACATCTCCCTCCAAGAGTGGAATAAGTTGGATCTCACAACACTCATTTAAGTGTGATGTATCTATGTTCATTGTGTGGAATATACAATATTATTTATGTGTGTATTTCATGTCTCTCTTCTCTCATGAATTCTATTTTGGTATCAGAGCAAGGTTTCCTGCACATTTATGAGATCTATTGAAATGTTGTGTGAGATGAGACAATCACTCGTTAAGGACTGTTTGAAGAAGACGTCAAGAGAAATCAATTGTCGTGAAGGAGCTCATTATTGTTCCGCGTGGTAATTACACGTTGTTGTTCCGCGTGATAATTGTCTGTTGTTGCTCCACGTGGTAGTTGCACACTGCTAGAGGAGAGGTCATTGTTGTCAATTACCAAACATAGTCGTCAATGCTCATGTTGCTAGGAACTAGCAGTAATATTTAAATTTTATCAATAATATTTAAATTTCACTTATTGCTGAGAATTGTCCTCCATTTTTTTTATCTCGGTTTTCTCCTAATCGAGTGCGCAAGAAAAGCACGAGATGGTCTGTAAGATGGCTTAATAATGAGGATCATAGCATCCTCATATTCATCAGCTGATGTACACGGCATTCTCCTCTTGTTGACATACGGATCTTGAGACTTAGAGCACTGAAATTGCAGCAAATTTGAGAAAGAAATAGAATCCGAAGACATTGACATCTAAATCGTTGCAAAGAAAAATATTTTGTGAGATAAAATGGATTCTATGCCTATAGAGAAGTTTAATGGTTTCGATTTCCATACATGGAAATCTAAAATTCAAATGCATCTAATGAATAGAGGTGTGTGGAGCATAGTAAAAGGCACTGAAAAAGCTCCTAGTGATCCCAGACTTCTGGCTGAATGGGAAAAGAAGGAAGAAAAGGCTAAAGTTATTATTGGTTTGGCTCTTTCAGACACACAATTGCATTTGATTGATTTGGAAAAATCATCTAAAGTAATTTGGGAGCAATTAAGTAAATTATTTGGGGAAAAGGCACTGAATGCAAAGTTTTCTTTAAAGGTGCAACTTTTTAGCCTCAAAATGCATGATGAGACCCATCTCTCTACTCATATAAACGAGTTAATGTCTCTCTTTAAGCAATTAGATGACACAGGTACCGATGTAGATCCAGAAGATGCTAAATCAATTCTATTGAATAGCCTATCTTCTAAATATAGCAATGTTGTATTCACATTAAGTCAATTACCCTCACAATCATTGGAAGGAATGGTAGCATCATTATTATCTGAAGAAAAAAGGACATATTCTGAAGACTTAGATATAGTTGGTCCGCATGAAATTGCACTATTTTCAAAAGGTAAGATGAGAAGAACCAAGGGTTCAACAGAATGCTTCTACTGTCACAAGATTGGACATATAGCCTGGAATTGTGGAACTCATTCTAGGGATCTTCTGAATGGCAAAGAAATTGCAAACATTTCCAACTTGGATGACTTATTAGAATCAGAGAGTGATGAAGAACCACGGGAGTCATCTCTCAAACTGTTCTAGAAAAAGGAAAGGGGTGGTGTGCTTAAAGTTTTTATTTTTATGTGTTAATGTTTAAAGTTTTTAATGTAAGTGTTTATGCAAAATAGGAACTCTTGTATCTTGATATAAGCTGGCAGCCCCGGTTTCAAGAACAACTGTTCTTATTCAAAGTCATCTTGTATACTTGAATGTTGAGGACATTTTGTATCTAAACTTCTCTTCTAGACACTGACGGATAACCGAAAGCAGAAATCTGGCAGATGGAGGCATGTTCATAGAATGCATCAATAATTGACATATTTTCTCATGGAAGCCCCGGTGAGCCGAGATTGTCAAAATTGTCAATCGTACAAGTGCATGAATGATGATCTGAAACATTTATACTTTAAATGAGTGGAAAGGAAAGAACGAAGAAGAGGAAGAGAAAGAGCGCAATCCAGAAGCGTAAGAGTGGGTGTATGCATTGATGAGGATCATGCCAGACAAAGTGTTGTAATCTTTTCTGTTATGTAATTTGTGAAGTTTTGTAATGTAGTCACTAACGGGGAGTGTTAGATATAATGCCTAATTAATGTCACTACTAGAGTTCAGGGATTGGATTTGGTTAGCTGGAGGATGTTGAGAGATTCTCTCAACCTCTCCCTCCAAGAGTGGAATAAGTTGGATCTCACAACACTTATTTAAGTGTGATGTATCTCTTTTCATTGTGTGGAATATACAATATTATTTATGTGTGTATTTCATGTCTCTCTAATCTCATGAATTCTATTTTACGGTTCAACCAATAGCAAACTACGAATGTACATTGTGCGTTCAACATTTCAGAAACTCAATTCATTGTTGTATGGCTCCCAAGAGGCCATATGATTTTATTCATTCTGTAAAATTGTTCATTGGCGATTGTACACAACAAATTAACAACCACACAGGCCCAATTCTCTCTCAATGTGCAACAATTCAATCGTACAAAATTGGTCAGCCATCTATTGTGATAGTACAATACACTATATCATTTGTACGACCTTCTAACGATCGTACAACATGTGTGTGGTCTACTGCTCCTACAATTTGGGTGATCAATATGTAGCCTGTTGCAGAGTCTTTAAGACTGTGATTTATATATCGTTGGATTGTCTTGGTATATACGTTGGGATATATCCGACGGTGTATATACCACCATCTGCTACAGTCTTAAAGACTATGTATCATGTTTCATATCGATCGCCCTACAATTTGGCCCTCCAAAGTCTATTTCCCAATTTCTCGAGTTTAATTTCTTGAAATTTGTGCCCAACTTACAGCGTACAATCTCAATTTCTCAAAATTTATGCTCAATTGACGGATTTCCACTTAAATTTGTGCCACATTTACTCAAAATATCAACTAAGGTTTGCAAATGCATTCCTTTTTAAGTGGGCACTCAATTTTGAGAGATAGTTGCATTTTTCTTTCTAAGTTTTTTTCTACATTCAGGATGACAACCACACAATCCATGACAACAATGATGCTTGCAAAAAGGATGACAAAATTAGGCTATACGTTAGCTATAAAAGTTAATGAGATCTCCATCATCCAATTCCTTGATGATGAGAAGATGCCATTTTCCAAATTAAAGCTTACGAGAATTTCCAAACTATTGATTACAAACTAAGTCGCAACTCAAGATCCAATTACTACATGGATGGGATTGATAGAAGCCTTGAGCCTCGCATTCTATCCATCAAATTACAAACATGATATGAATGTCAAATGGCTCTACCTACATCATGGCTTTAATTTTCCTATACAAGAGTACATCAGCTTGTTTATGAATCCTTCTCGTTTTGTATTCAAGTGGTAAACGTGTTCTTAAATTTAAAAGAGGATTGCAAGAACCTTTATACCGAGAATTGAGATACATGGATATTTCCATTATTGATGTTTCATATAATCAAGCACAATTGGTCGAAGAGAAGTTCTTAGAACAATGCAGACTTCCACAATATCCACCCAAATCTACAAGTTCAAAACTTGCACCTCTTCTTCTTCTTTTTCTTCTTCTTCTTATTTTCATAAGTTTTGCCAACATTGTAAGAAACATGGAAACAATAAGTCGACTTGTTTCCAATTGAAGAAGAAAGTATTAATTGAACAATATCCCATTGAGGAAAAAATGAATGCTCCTACTAAGGTCTCAGGGAAAAATAATATCTATGATGAGTTGAAAGATCAACTCAATAAAGTCACCTTGTTGCAACAATTTACACCCCGAACAACTCAAGATAGTCTATTCATCACATGTGTTCACCTCTCCCATGACTTCTCCATTGCATGTATCCTCAATAATGGCTCCCAGGAAAACTTGATTTCCAAATCAATAGTTGATAAGCTTCACTTGCCAGTGGACCTTCATCCTCATCCTTATGCACTTGTATGGAAGGATCATGGATCCTCTTCCAAGATCACACACACATGTATTATCTTGTTTTCTTTTGGTCCTAAACTCAATGTGGATAAAGTCACTTGTGATTTGACTAATATGTATTTTTGTGGCCTATTGTCGAACTAACCTTATCGATATGATATGAAGGCTCACTATGATGCTTTCAACAACACTTACATGTTGCATAAAGATAATTCCAAATATCTTACTCATAGTACATTGGAACTACCACAAGCTTGCTCTTCAAAAGCATTCTTTAACTTTGATCCAACATCCCTATCCACGTCCAGCTTTGCATCATCTGGTTTCTCCAAAAAGGGACTCTTCTTCATCTCCTCCATTAGCATTTTATTTTCTCACTCATCTACCACAGTTGTCACAAGGAACCACCTTTGGAGGAAATTCTTCAACCATCAGAGTATCTCACATGTTACAACATTCTTATCATGCTTGGAAGTTACAATATGGTACCCTCTTGTGACATCATGTAGCTTAACTGAGGAACGTTGCTACACGGAATACACATAAATTCAAAAAAAAATTGGTAATTAAATTCCTATAGCTTATCAACTACGAATTATGCACAGATTAACCATTATGATACCAATAACTTAATGCATCTACAACATGCTGAAATAAACATGAATGCAACTAATAAACTCCATTACAACAACATACAAATAATTCCCATTCACAGAGTAAAAATCACAGTGGTTAAACACATAAATTAACTCATAAAAGAGATAAACACTTATATTTAAAAAAAACTTGTCCAACCAATTGCTTGGGACGGACGTTTCACCCAACCATAGACTTATTGTTCTAGATATCAACACTGAGTCACCCTTGAGTTGGGGCTAGGAATCCACAAGAAAATGGTGTCTTTCACTTCCCACTCACAGCTCAGATATTACACAACCCACTAGTATTCTCTTATAGTTATCCTGAATTTCCTCCAACTCTCTTCCTCTTGACCTATCCACCCCAAGGAATGTACCCCTTCACTACTCTAAGTCCATCGAAAATCCCATTCATTTATCAGGGTATCTCTAGTACAGGTAACTGGAATCACACTAATGGGAACTCAAAGGAACTCACTGCTACGAAAACTACCAAGAAAACAACAACAAGCACTTGTTGTTACAGTGCAACTCACACATGAGTTCACTCTTCAAGCATGACAGCCTGATTCTTCAGTGTTTAGCTCCAAAAATGCTCCAGAATTTTCCCTCCATGTTTGCTCGAGCTCCAATGCTCTTCTTCCATGTTCTATACTTCATGGCCATGTAAAAACATGCTTATAAAAATTGTATGTTCTCCCCATACGAATTTTATATATATATTCCATGTCAGTTGACTTCTCACTCTACCCAATGTTGATTTCACTTCAGCCCCATTCTCCCAATAACTATGGGATGTGACTTTCTACACCCACCTTCTTACATATATTCAATGATCGGGCTCTCATACACTCAACCAGAAAATAGAAGGTTGTCCCCAAATGATAATAAAATTCAGAAAATTGGGTTTAAATTACCCATAAATAATTTCCCCCCCTTTGAATCCTCTTATACCCTCCATTCCCTCATGGAAAATTGAGCCCCCATATTTGTCCATGTCCCCCAGCAATTGGCATTACATTTTATTTATTTAAAATTTAGAAATACATTTCACATATTACATCGCTTGGACATAGCCACATTCATATCTACATTATGCATTAATTAAATTGGGGATTATAGTAGGGATGTTACATTCCCTCTCCACTACAATTGTGCACCATCCTCAATGCACAACACCATGCCAAAAAACATATACAATTTACATCACAATACTTAGAAAAATAAAAAAAATTGCAATTCTTCACAATTTCAACAACAATTCCAACCATAATCGCGTGTTTTCTCTCAACCTGTTGACCCAAGTAATGCGCCCCCTTCACTGCTCTCAATCCAACATGCTACACCATTCTTTAATTAGGGTTATTTGCGCAGGTGACCAAGAATTTTGAGATGTGGTTCTGGAACTCTAGCTACCCAAAAATAGGGTGTTGCATTTTTAGCTCTTGTTTTCTTCAAAATTGGCAAAAAATCATGGGATTCCTCCCGCATAGTTTCTTTGTGCTCCCATGTAGCATCTCCATGACCGTAGCAGGTCCATTGGACCTTTACTATCCCTATGAATTTGTTCCTGAGCACTTTGAATTTCCATTCTAGGATGTGTATTAGTTCCACCCGGAAATCCCCTTCGTGTTCCACCTGGATCACAGTCCAATCAATTATGTGGTTAGGGTCATGCACATATTTATTTAATAATGACACATGAAATGCATTATGCACTCTCATGGATGTAGACAATGCTAACATGTATGCAAATGGGCCTATCTTTTCTAAAATCTCAAAAGGCCCACAATATCTTGCTACCAACTTTGGGAAACAACCCAATCTTAGCGAACTTATTTTCGCTTTTAGTTTTAGAAAAACATGTCCGCCCACTTTAAAATCTCTAAAAACTCTATTCTTGTTTTCATAACTTTTCTGCATGTCATGGGCAACCTTTAAATTATGCCTGATCTTTGTCATTTTCTCTTCCATTTCCTTTAACAAATATGGCCCAATGACAGCTCTGTTTGTTGGGTTATCCCAACTCACTGGTGTGTTACACTTCCTGCCATACAATGCTTTAAATGGGCTCATTTTTAATGAGGCTTCATACCCATTTTTGTAAGAAAAATCTACTAAGTGAATATAATCTTCCCACTTTGATGGTTGGTCCATCACATACATTCTAAGCATTTCTTCAATGATTATGTTAGTCCTCTATGTTTTCCCATCTGACTCTGGGTGATACACTATACTGAGATTTAAATTTGTCCCAAAGCCTTTGAACAAAACTTTCCAAAAATTGGATGTGAATTTTGAATCTCCGTCTAAAACGATTTCCTTAGGCACTCCATGTAACCTAGCAACTTCTTTCATGTAGATTTATGCAATATTTTTCGCCTTGTGCATGGTCTTTACAGGAATAAAATATATAGTCTTTGTCAATTTATCCACCACCACCATGATGGAATCTTGTTGCTTCATTGTTTTGGGAATCTTTGTAATAAAATAAATTGTAACCACTTCCCATTTTCCCTCAGGACTGGGAAATGGTTGTAGCAGCCCCACTGGATGTCTATGTTCTATATTCACCTTATGAAACTCTAGACATCTAGCAATATAATTAACCACATCTTTCTTCATTACGGGCCAAAAGTATTGGCTTCTTACAACTGCAATTGTTTTCTGGTATCCTAGGTGCCTAGCATATGGTACAATGTGCATTTCCCTTAGTTTTATATTTTTCAACACACCAAAATTTGGCACATATATTTTTCCTCTATACGTGAGTATTCCATCCTCTTTTAGCTCATAATAATTAAATTTGTGTTGTAAATTGTCTTGTTGTAATGTTTCTTTTATTTTTAAATATTGTTGATCTGAATTTGTATCTTCTAAAATTTTGTCTTTTAAATCTGATCTATACATGTTGATGGATGCCATATGCATCTCATATTCTCTTATGTTGAGTGCACCATCCACTTGACTCCCTTTTTCTTTGATATTTTTAATTTCAAAGTCATATTCACTCTGAAATTCCAGCCATCTAGTTTGCCTGTTATTTAATGTTGGTTGGCCAAACAAACGTTTCAGACCGCAATGGTTTGTTCTTAGCTCGAATCTTCTCCCCATAAGGCAATGTCTCCACATTTTTAATGCATGGATAATGGTTGCTAATTCCAAGTCATGGGTAGCATAATTCCTCTCATGCTCTTTTGATTTTTCGTACTCATGGCATACCACATGATATTTTTGAGTGAGGGCTCCACTGAGCCCCTCCTTGCATGCATCAGTGCACACTGCAAAATCTTYGTCCAAATCCGTAATCTTTAAGATTGGTGCACTTGTAAAAATTCCTTTCAACTACTGAAAACTTTCTTCACATATGGGAGTCCATTCAAATTTCACTCCCTTATTTTTACAAAGAAGTGATTGGGCTTGCAATCTTCAAAAATYCTTTTATGAATCTTCACTAATAACCAACAAGACCCATGAATGATCTAACCTTTGTCACATTTATTCGTGATGACCATCCTCTAATGGCCTCTATCTGCTCAAGATCAACTGTTATCCCATCTACTGAAATAATATTCCATGTTATCCCCTAGCCTAGGGATAACTAAGGAGATCATGTCTTGAGGCCCACAGGTTCCAGACATGGAGTGTTGAGAGTCAGACGACCTAAGCATGGCCCTAGAGGGCCCCTCTTTTTTTCAAGTACAATCCACATATTTCCAATAGCAGCGTCCATCACACCAGCGTGGTCTTGAAGTGGCAGTGGGTCTTGCTCCATGAGGTAATGAGTCTGGGTATCATGGTATGTATCACTCTGATTTTTGAAGCAGTTGAACATGTTGTATTAAATCCTTCTTCATTTCATGACGTTTGCTTGGAAATTATGTTATTTTCCATGTTTAAACATGGGAGGGTGACACAGTGCCCTAGTAAGTTGATTTCCCTTTAGGATGGGTTTCTATTGGGTGGGTCTTTGAAGAGTCATTATACGTTCCCTCCATACTTACCACTTTCCATCTTTATTCCTTCCATCTCTCCATCTTTTGGGCATTGGGATTGGCTACACTATGAAGGGTTGTACCTTACCTTGTGGGAAGAAGGGGCTAAAGGCCCAAAGGGTAAAAGTAGTTGGCAAGGGTTAAAATCCATTTTGAAAGCTCCGAGATGCTTCACCAAGGGATCCCCGAGAAAGCAATGAAAAGCTTCTCAGTAAGAAAAGGGGACCCACAAGATAATGTGAACACTCAAGGTATTAGTTGATGGATAGGAGGTCTCATCACGAGTCGACCTATTATGACCATGGACATGTAGCGGTATGGAATTACCACCTATCTGGCCACCAAGCTAGGGTAATGGATCTTGGTTGTGTAGCCAAGAGAAAGGGGGTCTTTAGATGCAAATTGATTTTATTTTGTCCAGAATTTAATTTTTGTAAGAAACTGGCCAGGTCGGCCTGGTTTTTTGGACTTAAACTTAATTAAGGTCAAGTTTTGTAAAAATAAACAAAAAGTGACATTCATTTTCAACACAACTTGTCATTGGACAAGGAGAGGTCTGAAATTTCACCCTAGTTGGGTGTACTTGGATGAAATAGTGAGGTGCTACTCTTCTTGTAGGGTTGTTTTAGCACTTGGATCAATTTTTTGAAGTATTATGGTGATCTTGCATGGTATATTCATGATTATTCTTGGTACAAGTAAGCAAAATATGCATTTTTTCATCTATTGAATGGTTAATGGTATGGTTTTATTTGCTCATACAATATTATGAAATTGCATGGTGTATTTAATGCTTGAAGTAAGAAACTTAAAGTGCTAACTTTCTTACTTTTTCATTTGCCTAGCTTCATAAAATTGATCTAGTAACTGGTGAAACCCTAGGGCCCTAAAGTGCTAGCTCCCTTGAGGTTTTTACTTATTTATTTTGCTCAAGATGCTTCTCATCCACAAACTCTTCAAGAAGAAGGAGGCGCTAGGGCCTAGAAGTGCCTACACCCTAGCTTACCTCTCTTCTTAGGGTGAAGAAACCTAGGAGGACTTAAGGTGTTATTCCTCCTAGGTCGTGGATTTTCTTGAATTGTGTGCATTATCATAAGTTAACAACCCTAGAAAGGAGTCACCATCTTTGACTCCATCTACCCTTAAAAGGCACTAGTCCTCCCCTCATCATCTCTTTGACAAGGTCATCAACTCTACACTCATATTTTACTTGCTACCTTACTAACTTAACCTAACTCACTAACTTAGTCTAGAATCACTAACTTGCTACTGCTATTACCCTTTGCTACAACCAACTTTAGCAGCACATTAGGGTGTACTTGCTAATTAAAATTGCCCAGAAAATTGCACAAGCCTGGCGATATCACCTTAAGGCTTTGAACTACTTCTTATTGTTATTCTAAATGCATTTATGAATTTGTTGTTGTTGTTATCATTGTTGTTACAGCCACTGTTTGCAGCCCTAATCAGCCTATATTAACAAGAGAAATGCCCAGAAAGTTGTACTAGGTAAGTTACTACCATTTGATGCCAAAATTGTGTGTGATATTACCTTAAAGAAGTACTTTTCTAAAGTGGTTTAATATTGTCATCATTGTCAATTTGTTGCAGTTACAAGTGTTTAGACAACCTTTAAATTCATTAATTGACTCATGTTAATATTGAAATTTTAAGTGACAAAAGTATTATCATTTGTAAAATCTGTATATCTCATTGTTGTCATCATAACTTGCAATTTCTGGATACATTGCTATTGTTGTACATTTATCTTCGTTTATACATGTAATTTCTCTAGCATCATTCTTTAATATTGAAGACACTAATTGAAAGCATTGAAATTGTTGGTTATTGCTAACATGTGTTGTTTCATTGGTAAAGGGAAGGTACCATTCACTTTGGTTTCCCCTTCACCCTTTAAACCTTACTAAGTGACTTTCTTCATTTGATTGACCTAGAGAGAGGGGTGGCTTTTTCCCTGGTCTTAGTTTCCCTTCATCAACCAACTAGGTTCTGGGATGTCTCCCTTGGAGTGAGTTTTTATCCTCCTAAAGAGAAAGAGGTACCATGTTGGGGTGACAGTGACAGGGATACCTCTGTGTTACGCCAATCTGAGCCTACTTTCCTTTAGGCTTTGGGCAAGTACAGATTGTGCGATAACATTTTTGGCGTCGTTGCCAGGAAACACTGAGTCAATATTCCTCAACGACACTTTTTCGGTAAGCCTGTTCTCAAATCCTTTTATTTCACAAATCTTACCTGGAGACTCCACTAAGGATGATTCCCTCACTCCCTTTGGGGATCTTGAGAAGATTACCTCACAACTCCATAAAGTTCAGGGAAATACACCAATCCTCCCAAATCTTACAGAAGAAAACCTCCCTGAAACTCTCCTGCAGTAAAATCAACGTTTGGAGGTAATCTTCCTTTAAACACAATGTCTAACGTCGAAACTCAGACCCACAATCAAAATACAGCTAATAACTAAAAGAAATGGGCGTCCAAACTCTTTAAGTCGTTAGACATGAAAGGCATTCCGGGATACCCTCGGAAAATGCCCCCTAGGTATGAAAAAGGGTTGTTGAGATTTATCGGTGATGATGCAACAAGTGTTGAAGATCATATGAGTAATTTTTTAGCTTTCTTCCAACTAAACCCTGTGAGTGATGATGCTAAATATCTGGTGATGAAACTCTTATTTTCCACTTTGCAAGATGCAGCCAAAATATGGTATGATAACCTCCCAGATAAGAGCATCAAGAACATGGATCAACTCGAGGAGACTTTTCTTAATAGATGGAGCACTAAAGAGGATCCAATTACACTACGGACCAAAATTAATAAAATCAAGAAATTGGGTAGTCAAACTGTGAGAGATTTCAATACCATATTTTAGCAGTTGTTTCAACGATTACCTAGCAGTCATCATCCTAGAAAGGATTATCTTATTTTTCTCTATATCCAAGCTTTCCAATCCCAATTTCATTATTTACTTAAGCATAAGGGGCCTACAACCATTCAATAATCCCAAGAAATTTCTATCAAAATTGAGGCTAACCTTTTATCATGCAAGGTGGAACCTTTCATTTCCCTAAGAACCGTGGAGGATATTAGAGGGCAATGCACAATGTTGAGTCCACCCAAGATGCTAGTGTTCTATGGGAACGATTTGAAGAGGCTGTGAGTGACTTCACCAAGAACCAAGCCTTGATGATGAACAAAATCACTGAGTTGGAAAGGGCACTATCACAAGCCAAAAATCCCTCTTCTATGAGGCTTCCTCAAAATACTTATCAGACAATAAAACCTTATGCTCCAAAAAAAAAAAAATGTCCAAACACCTTGGATCTACAAAATTTTGTGAGGCAAGAAGAGGATCCTAAGTCCTTATCATGCAAAGACTCTCATTTTGAACGTGGTCACCCAGAGGCTACTCATGAGAAACCCAATTACATAGATTCCATCTTTACCGTGTTTTCCCAAGAGTGCCCCAATATCACACCAAAGAAAATCCAATAAAATAAATACATAAGGAATCATAGGATTGAGTGCTTGAGCCAAACAAGTGATCACTCAAGGATGAAGCTTGGAGAGCCCCAGGCGTATGCTAGGGATCTACCCCAACCTTTCCCAAAACCTAGCAATGATAGGACCAACCTAAGCACTAGTATGGCCTATATATTACAAAATATCAAAAGGAGTTTTGGAATGTTGGAAATCCCTTCTTTGACAAAACAAACCCCATATGACCAACAATTGTTCGAAGAAACCTCCACACTATTAAAAACTGGGCATTTTGAGAAAAATTAGCAAACACCCTTTCTCACTTCCTTGCTAATAGATGACCTATGTCTTCACAATTGCAGGCTTGACTCACAATCATCTGTCAATATGATGAGCTTGAAGGTTATGAACCAATTAGGGTTGGAAGTTACAGGGCCTTATGCCAACGTTTGTGGATTTTATTCAAAGGGCATCAAGGTCTATGACTTGATTGAAGGTCTTGAAGTCCACCTTGATGACTACCTTGATTTCCCCATCATAATGGACATCATTGTTGTTAATGTACCAGAAACTTGGGGAATGATATTATCTATGGAATGGGCTGCTACTTTAGGTGGAAGTCTGCAGATGGACTTGTCCTACACAACTATCCCCGTCAAGGCCCAAGATTGCATCACTTTGCATAACAAGCCAAAGAGGATGGAACACATTAAAAGGTGTAATCATGGACATAGTAACTACAACTCCGTAAATCCCTGCTTATTTCAAGACTGGATCACTCTTCCCTTTGTAGAAGAAGACAATAATGATGAGATAACATGGACCAAGGGAAAGGGTGACCAGAATCCTCCTAGAAATCACAAGGACAACATTACACAAGGTAATGAGGAGACGTTACATTTGCATGAAACATACATAAGGGATAGTGCTTTGGTAGAATCCCACACGATCGTTATGGAGCAAGAGAGAGATACAAGTTGGGGTAATTATCCTGACAATACATCTAACGTCTCTGAGGACTGGGATGACTATTCTTCTACACAAGAGGACGGAATTGACGATTTGATAAGGTTTAGAAGGAAAGGAGTTGGCTTTGTCAAATGGAAGGGGGGTGATGAACATTTGTTGACTGAGCCAAACCAAGAAGATGTCCTTACTACAAAACCCCACCCCCGTCCCTCAACATAATACATCGGAATAATACAAGAAGCAGTTGATTCTGAAGGAGGGGACTACAAGCAAGGAGATTTGGTTTTAGAGTGGGATACAAAGATGGGGGAGCCTAACAACATTAAGGGATGCAAAAAGTTTTGGCTTGGACCCTTAAAGATCATAATGAAGTCAATCAATGATTCCTACTACTTGTCCACGATTGAAGGGAGGAAACGTCTATTGCCGGTTAGTGGGCGTCTCCTCAAGCCCCATCATGGGGAAGAGGATTAACTTCACAGGTGAGTACATGTAAGTTAGAGCAGGTTGGCATTTGCATTCATTGTACATACCATTGCATTTCATGTTAGTATAGTTGTAATTGCATATTTCATATTGTTTTGTTTCTTTTGTATATATATATATATATATGTATATGTATGCTCATGATTAGAATTTTTTTTGTTTCAGTTTTTTAAATCATATATGGACAAGGGGTGATATCACCACCCTAGATGTTACTAATATCTTTTGTTGAGATTTAGCAGGCGTAGGTCATACCAGAGACGTTGATGTTCTCATGCGCTCTATGATGATCACATGTCCCCGAGTTGGAGCCATATGTTATACCCTAGCCTAGGGATAACTAAGGAGATCGTGTCTTGAGGCCCACAGGTTCCATACATGGAGTGTCAAGAGTTGGACGACCTAAGCATGGCACTGGAGGGCCCCTCTTTTCTTCAAGTATAGTCCAGATATTGCCAACAACAGCGTCCATCACACCAGCGTGGTCTTGAACTGGCAGTGGGTCTTGATCCATGAGGTAATGAGTCCGGGTATCATGGTATGTATCACTCTGATTTTTGAAGCACTTGAACATGTTGTATTGAATCCTTCTTCATTTCATGATGTTTGCTTGGAAATTATATTGTTTTCCCTGTTTAAACCTGGGAGGGTAACACAGTTCCCTATTAAGTTGATTTCCCTTTAGGATGGGTTGCTACTGGGTGGGTCTTTGAAGAGTCATCGTCTGTTCCCTCCATACTTACCACTTTCCAACTTTATTCCTTCCATCTCTCCATCTTTTGGGCATTGGGATTGGCTACACTAGGAAGGGTTGTACCTTACCTCATGGGAAGAAGGGGCTGAAGACCCAGATGGTAAAAGTAGTGGGCAAGAGTTAAAATCTATTTTGAAACCTTTGAGATGCTTCGTCCAGGGATCCTCGAGAAAGAAATGAAAATCTTCTCAGTAAGAAAAGGGGACCCACAAGATAATGTGAACACTCAAGGTATTAGTTGATGGATAGGAGGTCTCATCATGAGTTGACCTATTATGGCCATGGACATGTAGTGGTATGACATTACCACCTATCTAGTCACCAAGCTAGGGTAATGGATCTTGGTTGCGTAGCTAAGAGAAAGGGGGTCTCATCATGAGCCAACCTTCTCATTTCTGTGAACTGATTTGTGGATGACACTGTCACCTCTAGTCACCAAGCTAGGATAGTGGCCCTCAACTATTCCCTTGTATCACAAGAACAAAAGATCAAAAGAAAGAAACCTAAGAATAAATGGAAATGAATGGGCTAGGAAACAATTGCATCCATGAAAAGGTGCAACTCAGCCTCCACAAAGTCACCCACAAGTAAGACTCTACATTTCCCTATTATCGCGTGCACCTCATGCCCAAATATTTGCCTCGTGCCACCTCATACACTTGCATGACTTGGACTAGACTCCACCTAGGGAAAACCCCAAAATTAAGGGGGATTATCCCAATAGGACACCCTGAGACCCTCTCCAAACCTAAACTTGTCAAATTGCATAACGTCTTTGAGAATTTGTTTGGGGTTAAGAGGTGTTTGATGAACATGTTCGGGTGATTTAATTATTGGATGTGATTTACATGCTATGATCCTTGTGACTTATGAACCCCTAGAGGGCGTACTTCTTGCTTCTGCAAGACCTTGCCTGGTGGACAGGTGCAAATGAGGGAATTATTAGCTCAGACCTTCATGAGGGCTCAAATCCCACATATGGACGTTGAAACCCCAACCAGGGGGCAAGACAAAGATGTAGGGATTCTGCCAAGAAGAAGAAGGATGTTGCCTTTGGAGGCACTTTGATGGACCTAGACCTAGGGGATTGTTCCCTTCCTTCCAGAACATTGGCCTTTGGAGGCCTTGGACATCATCTACTTGCTAGGGTTGTCACCTTGGGGGCAGTCCTGAGGTTATTGTCATGTGTGGGAAAGGATTTTGGCCTTTGGAGGCCCAAAAGTTTCACTTCATGTGCCCAACGTTTCATCATGGAGGCCTAATGTCACCCTAAAATGGCAAGACATCACCCTTAAGAGGGTCTTTAGATGAAAATTGATTTTATTTTGTCCAAAATTTAATTTTTGTAAGAAACTGGCCAGGTCGACCTGGTTTTTTTACCTAAAACTTAATTAAGGTAAAGTTTTGTATAAATAAACAAAAAGTGACATTCATTTTCAACACAACTTGTCATTGGACAAGGAGAGGTCTGAAATTTCGCCCTAGTTGGGTTTACTTGGATGAAATAGTGAGGTGCTACTCTTCTTGGAGGTTTGTTTTAGCACTTGGATCAATTTTTTTAAGTTTTATGGTGATCTTGCATGGTATATTCATGATTATTCTTGGTGCAAGTAAGTAAAATCTTCATTTTGTCATCTATTGAATGGTTAATGGTATGGTTTTATTTGCTCATACAAGATTATGAAATTGCATGTTGTATTTAATGCTTGAAGTAAGAAACTTAAAGTGCTAACTTTCTTACTTTTTTATTTTCCTAGCTTCATAAAATTGATCTAGTAATTGGTGAAACCTAGGGCCCTAAAGTGCTAGCTCCCTTGAAGTTTTTACTTAGTTATTTTTCTCAAGATACTTCTCATCCACATACTCTTCAAGAGAAAGGAGGTGTTAGGGCCTAGAATTTCCTACACCCTAGCTTACCTCTCTTCTTAGGGTGAAGAAACCTAGGAGGACTTAAGGTGTTATTCCTCCTATGTCTTGGTTTTTCTTGAATTGTGTGCATTATCATAAGTTAACAACCCTATAAAGGAGACACCATCTTTGACTCCATCTACCCTTAAAAGGAATTAGTCCTCCCCTCATCATCTCTTTGACAAGGTCATCAACTCTACACTCATCTTTTACTTTTTATCTTACTAACTTAACCTAACTAACTAACCTAGTCTAGAATCACTAACTTGTTGTTGCTATTACCCTTTGCTACAACCAACTTTAGCAGCACATTAGGGTGTACCTTCTAACTAAAACTACCCAGAAAATTGCACAAGCCTAGGCGTTATCACCTTAAGGCTTTGAACTGACTCTTTTTGTTATTTTGAGTGCATTTTTGAAGTTGTTGTTGTTGTTATCACTATTATTACAACCACTGTTTGCGGCCCTAATCAGCCTATATTAACAAGATAACTGCCTAGAAAATTGTACTAGGTAAGTTACTATCATTTGATGCCAAAATTGTGTGTGTTATTGCCTTAAAGAAGTACTTTTCTAAAGTGGTTTACTATTGTCATCATTTTCAATTTGTTGTTGTTATAAGTGTTTAGACAACCTTTAAAGTCATTAATTGACTCATCTTAATATTGAAATTTTAAGTGACAAAAGTATTATCATTTGTAAAATCTTTATATCTCTATTGTTGTACATTTGTCTTCGTTTATACACATAATTTCTCTAGTAGCACTCTTTAATATTGAAGTCACTAATTGAGAGCATTGAAATTGTTGGTTCTTGCTAATGTTTGTTGTTTCATTGGTAAAGGGAAGGTACCATTCACGTTGGTTTCCCCTTCACCCTTTAAACCTTACTAAGTGACTTCCTTCATTTGATTGACCTAGAGAGAGGGGTGGCTTTTTCCCTGGTCTTAGTTTCCCTTAATTAACCAACTAGGTCATGGGACGTCTCCCTTGGAGTGAGTTTTTCTCCTCCTAAAGAGAAAGAGGTATCATGTTGGGGTGACAGTGACATGGATACCTCTGTGTTATTCCAATCTGATCCTACTTTCCTTTAGGCTTTGGGCAAGTACATATTGTGCGGTAAATTTTTTGGCACCGTTGTCGGGGAACACTGAGTCAATATTCCTCAACGACACTTTTTCAGTAAGCCTGTTCTCAAAGCCTTTTATTTCACAAAGATTACCTGGAGACTCCACTAAGGATGATTCCCTCACTCCCTTTGGAGATCTTCACAAGATTACCTGGCGACCCCACAAAGTTCAAGGAGATGCACCAATCCTCCCAAATCTTATAGAAGAAGACCTCCTCAAAACTCTCCTACGGTAAAATCAATGTTTGGAGGTAATCTTCCTTTAAACACAATGTCTAATGCCCAAAATCAGAGCAAGAATCAAAATCCAGCTAATAACCAAAAGCAATGGGCATCCAAACTCTTTAAGTCGTTAGCCATGAGATACATTCCATGATACCCTCGGAAAATTCCCCCCTAGGTATGAAAAAGGGTTGTTGAGATTTATCGGTGATGATGCAACAAGTGCTAAAGATCATATGAGTAATTTTTGGGCTTTCTTCCAACTAAACTCTGTGAGTGATGATGTTGAAGATCTGGTGATGAAACTCTTCTTTGCCACTTTGCAAGATGCAGCCAAAAGATGGTATGATAACCTCCCAGATAAGAGCATCAAGAACATGGATCAGCTCAAGGAGACTTTTCTTAATAGATGGAGCACTAAAGAGGATCCAATTACATTATGGACCAAAATTAATAAAATCAAGAAATTGGGTAGTGAAACTATGAGAGATTTCAATACCATTTTTGAGTAGTTGTTTCAACGATTACCTAGCAGTCATCATCCTGGAAAGGATTATCTTCTTCTTATCTATATCCAAGATTTCCAGGCCCAATTTTAGTATTTACTTACGGATAAGGGGCCTACAACCATTCAAGAAGCCCAAGAAATTGCTAACAAAACCTTTTGTCATGCAAGGTGGAACCTTTCATTTCCCCAAGAACCATGGAGGATATTAGATTAGGGGTAATGCACAATGCTAAGTCCACCCAAGATGCTAGTGTTCTATGGGCCCGATTTGAAGAGGTTGTGAGTGACTTCACCAAGAACCAAGCCTTGATGATGAACAGAATCACTGAGTTGGAAAGGGCACTATCACAAGTCCAAAACCCCTCTTTTATGAGGCTTCCTCAAAATACATGTCAAACAATAAAACCTCATGCTCCAAAAGAACAAATTTGTCCAAACACCTTGGATCTACAAAATGTTGTGAGGCAAGAAGAGGATCCTAAGTCCTTATCGTGCAAAGACTCCCATTTTGAACGTGATCACCCGAAGGCTACTCATGAGAAACCCAATTACGTAGATTCCATCTTTACTGTGTTTCCCCAAGAGTGTCCCAATATCACGCCAAAGAAAATCCAAGAAAATCAAGGCATAAGGAAGCCTGGGATTGAGTGCTTGAGCCAAACAAGTGAGGAATCAAGGGTGAAGCTTGGAGATCCCCAGGCCTATGCTAGGGATCTACCCCAACCTTTCTAAAAACCTAGCAATGATCATACCAACCTAAGCACCATTATGGCCTATATCTTACAAAAGGTCAAAAGGATTTGTGGAATTTTGGAAATCCCTTCTTTGACAAAACAGAGCCCAAATGACTAGCAATTGTTCGAAGAAACTTCCACACTATTACAAACTAGTCATTTTGAGCAAAATGAACAAACACCCTTTCTCACTTCCTTGCTAATAGATGACCTATGTCTTCACAACTACATGCTTGACTCTGGGTCATCTGCCAATATGATGATTTTGAAGGTTATGAACCAATTAGGGTTGGAATTTACAGGGCCTTATGCCAACGTTTGTGGATTTGAGTCAAAGGGCATCAAGGTCTACGACTTGATTGAAGATCTTGAAGTCCACCTCACTAACTACCCTGATTTCCCCAACATAATGGACATCGTTGTTATTCATGTACCTGGCACCTTGGGAATGATATTATCTAGGGAATGGGCTGCTACTTTAGGTGGAAGTCTGTAGATGGACTTGTCCTACACAACTATCCTCGTTGGGGCCCAAGATTGTATCACTTTGCATAACAAGCCAAAGAGGATGTAACACATTTGAAAGGTGTAATCATGGACATAGTAACTACAACTCTGTAGATCCTTGCTAATTTCTAGACTGGATCGCTCTTCCCTTTGTATAAGAATACAATATTGATGGAATAACCTGGACCAAGGGAAAGGGTGACCAAATTCCTCCTAGCAATAACAAGGACGACATTACACAAGGTAATGAGGAGACATTACATTTGCACGAAACATACATAAGGGTTAGTGCTTTGGTAGAATCCTACCCCATCATTATGGAGCAAGAGAGAGATACAAGTTCGAGTGATTATCTTGATGATACCTCTAACCTCTTTGAGGACTGGGATGATTATTCTTCTACACAAGAGGACAAAATTGATTATTTGATAAGCTTTAGAAGGAAAGGAGTTGGCTTCATCAAATGGAAGGGGGATGATGAACATTTTTTGACTGAGCAAAACCAAGAAGATGTCCTTACTACAAAACCCCACCCCCCTCCCTCAACACAATACAACATAATAATACAAGAAGCAGTTGGTTCCGAAGGAGGGGACTACAAGAAAGGAAATGGTTTTAGAGTGGGATACAAAGATGGGGGAGACTAACAACATTAAGGGATGCACAAAGTTTTGGCTTGGACCCTTCAAGACCAGAATGAATTCAGTCAATGATTCCTACTACTTGTCCACAATCGGAGGGAGGAAAGGTCCATTGCCAATTCGTGGGCGTCTTCTCAAGCCCCATCATGGGGAAGAGGCTTGACTTTGCAGGTGAATACAGGTAAGTTAGAGTAGATAGGCATTTCCATCCACTGTACATACCATTGCATTTCATGTTAGTATAGTTGTAATTGCATTTTTCATATTGTTTTGTTTCATTTGTATATATATGTATGATCATGATTAGAATTTGTTTTGTTTTGATTTTTTAAATCATATATGGTCAAGGGGTGATATCACCACCCTAGATGTTACTAATATATTTTGTTGAGATTTAGCAGGCGCAGGTCATACCAGAGACGTTGAGGTTCCCATGTGCTCTATGATGAGCACATGTTGCTAAGTTGGAGCCAGATGTTATCCCCTAGCCTAGGGAAAACTAAGGAGATCGTGTCTCAAGGCCCACAAGTTCCAGACATGGAGTGTCGAGAGTCGGACAACCTAAGCATGGCCCCGGAGGGCCCCTATTTTCTTCCAATACAGTCCACATATCGCCAGTAGCAGCGTCCATCACACCAATGTGGTCTTGAAGTGGCAGTGGGTTTTCTCCATGAGGTAATGAGTTTGGGTATCATGGTATGAATCACTGGGATTTTTGAAGAACTTGAACATGTTGTATTGAATCCTTCTTCATTTCATGACGTTTGCTTGGAAATTATGTTATTTTCCCTGTTTAAAAATGGGAGGGTGACACAGTGCCCTAGTAAGTTGATTTCTCTTTAGGATGGGTTTCTATTGGGTGGGTATTTGAAGAGTCATCATCTATTCCATCCATACTTACCACTTTACATCTTTGCTCATTCCATCTCTCCATATTTTGGGCATTGGGATTGGCTAAACTAGGAAGGGTTGTACCTTACCTCATTGGAAGAAGGGGTTGAAGGTCGAGAGGGTAAAAGCATCTGGAAAGAGTTAAAATCCATTTTGAAACCTCTGAGATGCTTTTCCCACGGATCCCTAAGAAATCAATGAAAATATTCAGTAAGAAAAGGGGACCCACAAGATAACATGAACACTCAAGGTATTAGTTGATGGATAAGAGGTCTCATCATGAACCGACCTATCATGACCAGGGACATGTAGCAGTATGACATTACCACATATCTGGTCACCAAGCCAGGATAATGGCTCTTAGTTACGTAGCCAAGAGAAAGGGGGTCTCATCACGAGCCAACATTATCATTTCTGTGAACTGATTTGTGGATGACACTGTCACCTCTGGTCACCATGCCAGGATAGTTCCCCTCAACTATTGCCTTGTAGCACAAGAGAAAAATATCAAAAGAAATAAAGCTAAGAATAAATGGAAACAAATGGGTTGGGAAACAATTGCATCCATGACAAGGTGCAACTCACCCTCCACAAAGCCACCCATAGGTAAGACTCTACATTTCCATGTTATCACATGCACCCCGTGCCCAAATATTTACCCCATGCCATCTCATACACTTGCATGACTTGGACCAGACTCCACCTGGGAAACACCCCAAAATTAAAGGGTATTAGCCCAATAGGACACCCTAAGACCCTCTCCAAACCTAAACTTGACAAATTGCATAACTTCTTTGAGCATTTGCTTGGGGTTAAGGGGGGTTTGATGCACATGTTCGGGTGATTTAATTATTGGATGTGATTTACATGCTATGATCCTTGCGACTTATGAACCCCTGGAGGGTATACTTGTTGCCTCTACAGGACCTTGCCTTGTGGACAGGTTCACATGAGGGAACGATTATCTCGGACCTTCATGAGGGCTCAAAGCCCACAGATGAACGTTGAAACCCCAACCAGGGGGCAGCACAAAGATGGGGGGCTTCTGCAAAGAAGAAGAAGAACGTTGCCTTTGGAGGCACTTTAGTGGACCTAGACCTAGGAGATTGTGTCCTTCCCTCCTGAATGTTGTCCTTTGGAGGCTTTGGACATCACCTACTTGCTAGAGTTGTCACCTTGGGGGAAGTCCTGAGGTTATTGGCACGTGTGGGCAAAGATTTTGGCCTTTGGAGGCCCAAACATTTCACTTCTTCTGCCCAATGTTTCATCATGGAGGCCTAAGGTCACCCTAAAAGGGCATGACATAACCCTTAAGAGGGTATCTAGATGCAAATTGATTTTATTTTGTCCAAAATTTAATTTTTGTAAGAAATTGGCCAGGTCGCCTTGGTTTTTTTTACCTAAAACTTAATTAAGGTCAAGTTTTGTATAAATAAACAAAAAGTGACATTCATTTTCAACACAACTTGTCATTGGACAAGGAGAGGTCTGAAATTTTTCCCTAGTTGGGTGTACTTCGTTAAAATAGTGAGGCGCTACTCTTCTTGGAGGCTTGTTTTATCACTTGGATCAATTTTTTGAAGTTTTATGGTGATCTTGCATGGTATATTCATGATTATTCTTGGTGCAAGTAAGTAATATCTTCATTTTGTCATCTATTGAATGGTTAATGGTATGGTTTTATTTGTTCATACAAGATTATGAAATTGCATGGTGTATTTAATGCTTGAAGTAAGAAACTTAAAGTGCTAACTTTCTTACTTTTTTATTTGTCTAGCTTCATAAAATTGATCTAGTAATTAGTGAAACCCTAGGGCCCTAAAGTGCTAGATCCCTTAAGGTTTTTACTTAGTTATTGTGCTCAAGATACTTCTCATCCACATACTCTTCAAGAGGAAAGAGGCGATAGGGCCTAGAAGTGCCTACATCCTAGCTTACATCTCTTCTTAGGGTGAAGAAACCTAGGAGGACTTAAGGTGTTATTCCTCCTAGGTCTTGGATTTTCTTGAATTGTGTGCATTATCATAAGTTAACAACCCTAGAAAGGAGTTGCCAGCTTTGACTCCATCTACTTTTAAAAGGCATTATTCCTCCCCTCATTGTCTCTTTGACAAGGTCATCAACTCTACACTCATCTTTTACTTTATATCTTACTAACTTAACCTAGCTCACTAACCTAGTCTAGAATCACTAAGTTGTTGTTGTTATTACCCTTTGTTGCAGCCAACTTTAGCAACACGTTAGGGTGTAGTTGCTAATTAAAACTACCCAGAAAATTGCACAATCCTAGGCGCTATCACCTTAAGGCTTTAAACTGCCTCTTGTTGTTATTTTAATTGCATTTATGAAGTTGTTATCGTTGTTATCATTGTTATTACAGCCATTGTTTGCAGCCCTAATCAGCCTATATTAACAAGAGAACTGTCCAGAAAATTGTACTAGGTAAGTTACTATCATTTGATGCCAAAATTGTGGGTGTTATTGCCTTAAAGAAGTAATTTTCTAAAGTGGTTTACTGTTGTCATCAATGTCAGTTTGTTGTTGTTATAAGTGTTTAGACAGCCTTTAAAGTCATTAATTGACTCATGTTAATCTTGAAATTGTAAGTGACAAAAGTGTTATCATTTGTAAAATCTGTATATTTCATTGTTGTCATCATAACTTGCAATTTATGGATACATTGTTACTATAGTACATTTATCTTTGTTTATACATATAATTGCTCTAGTAGCATTCTTTAATATTGAAGTCACTAATTGAGAGCACTGGAATTGTTGGTTATTGCTAAAGTTTTTTGTTTCATTGGTAAAGGGAAAGTACCATTCACTTTGGTTTCCCCTTCACCCTTTAAACCTTACTAAGTGACTTCCTTCATTTGATTGACCTAGAGAGAGGGGTGGGTTTTTCCCTGGTCTTAGTTTCCCTTCATCAACCAACTAGGTCCTGGGATGTCTCCCTTGGTGTGAGTTTTTCTCCTCCTAAAGAGAAAGACGTACTGTGTTGGGGTGATAGTGACAGGGATACCTCTGTGTTACGCCAATCTGAGCCTACTTTCCTTTAGGATTTGGGCAAGTACATATTGCGCGATAACATGCCCAAAGTAGTGGATGTTCTTTTGATAAAAGATGTACTTAGCTTGGCATACAACTTGTGCTATCTTGAAACTTTTAGCACCATTCTCAAATGTTGCTCATGTTCCTCTTATGTCTTTGAGTAGATGAGTATATCATATAAGAACACAATCACAAATATTTCCAGGTACTCTTGAACGCTCCATTCATCAAGCACATGAAAAGAGTCGAGGCATTTGATAGCCCAAATGGCACTACTGTAAATTCATAATGCTTATATATTGTTCTAAACGATGTCTTGATGATATCTTCTTCTTTTATCCTCACTTGATGATAACCTAACCTCAAGTCAATCTTGGAAAAGATCCTTGCACCTTTCAGCTGATCAAATAGATCATCAATCCTTGGCAAAGAATATTTGTTCTTTATGGGGACCTTATTCAACTGTCTAAAATCAATACATAGTCTTAAGGTTCCATATTTATTCTTCATAAAAAGAATCGGGGCATCCCAAGGCGACACACTTGGGCGTAAACACCCCTTCTTCAAAATTTCTTCAAGTTGCATCTACAACTCCTTCAATTATTGTGTGCCCATTCTATAAGGTGTCTTGGACACTAGGGCAGCTCCTGGAACCAAATCGAAATTGATGTCCCTCTTTGGTGGCAGTCCTGGGATTTTCCCAAAAACATCTTCAAAATATTTCAAGACTGGATGGTCTTCAATGCTTGCCACTTTATCACTAGATGTCTCTTCCATATGGGCTGCAAAAATCTGACATCCCTTCCTGAAACTCTTTTTCAAATTCATGACTAAAATTTCTCTAACAACTACAACTCTTGGAATGCATTGAACTTTGCCTTGTTTCCCTACCTTATCAAGACAAGTGGTTGTATTTTTGTAACAATCTAGGAAATCATGGAGTTTATCCAACCAATCCATGCTAATTAGAAAATCATATGAACTTAATGGTATGATGTTCACATCTACCTTTGTGTTGAGTCCATTCAGGTCTATTGGGCAATCTTTAACTAGCTCATTGATTTTCCTCTTAGCCTATGTGGCCAACTGAACTAACCAGTATTTATCATGTTTACCCCTTTGTAAGTAAAATAGTTCAACAATGTTAGAGTTTATGTAACTATGTCTAGCTCCATAATCAATTAAAATTGTTATGGGTTGGTTATCAATCTTACCTTTCACTTCGATCATGGGATATTGATACTCTACTTGCTTGTTGTCCAAGGCTGCATAAATCCTTGACATGTTTCCTCCCATGTCTCCAACGGTTTCAACCTCCTGAATGTTGTGGGA
Organism: Picea engelmannii; assembly: GCA_009831015.1. NCBI lineage: Eukaryota > Viridiplantae > Streptophyta > Pinopsida > Pinales > Pinaceae > Picea > Picea engelmannii. The sequence goes on from ML783007.1 coordinate 329,795, forward strand.
AATCTTCATTCTTTCTCCTTTTTTAGGGCAATCCCTATATAAGTGATTTCTCTCACATCCCCAACATTGTACAGGTTGTTTCCTTGGCCTTTTCCAAAATGAATATGTTATCTTGTGTTCATTTTGGGTTGACTAACCTTGTTGATTTTCTTATGATATGTTCTTGAAAAAGGGTGGCTTAATACATTTCTACCTTTGATCCCTCTTCCTTTCATCTTGTCATTCCAAGCTTTTTGGAAGACTGGCCTCCCTCTGCTCTGCTCATAAAGATGATTTTCTCTTCTTATGGTCTCCTCCAAAGTCCTAGGGTTATAATATTGTATCTTGTCACTATAGAAGGAAAGTAACCCACTCATAAACATTTGGATATTTACCTTCTCATCCTTTATGAAGCCAACATACTTCAACAACTCAAAGAACCTCTTCATATATTCATCCATTATCATGCTTCCTAACTTGCGTTCAAAGAACTATGTCATCTTCCTCTTATACAAATTCTTGGATAAATATTTTTCTTGGAAATATCCTTTGAACTGCCTCCATGAAACCCTCTTCTCATCAAGGTGCTTGGCTTGCTTAGGCTGATCCCACCACATAGTTGCCTTTCCTTGAAAGTGGTGGGTTGCAATTCTTTTTTCCGATCTTCAGGGATAATCATGCATCTAGAAATATTTCGTCACTTACAACAACCATGCTTTAGTCTCTTCTCCCTTCTTGTTCTCACCATTGAAAGTTGGTGGATTGATTTTCCCAAGTCCACCTTGCAAGATGTATGCCTTAGGGCTTCTCCTTTGCCTCCTAACAGGAGACAAACTTGGGCTGCTCTTTGACYCTGAACTTGCATGAGCTCTCCTAGTGCATCGATATGGGGAATGGTGACACTTGATCATGCTCCTTGATTTCCTGTCATTCCCATGATCATCCCTTCTATTGTGGGATCTAGATGTTCTCACATGTATAGCACTATCCACTTACRTTGTGCCAAAGTATTTATTGGCTTACCTCTACAKCATATTATGGCTATGTAGTATATCCTCTTGATATTTCATAATCTTCTCATTGTCATCCCTATAGCTTTGCACTTCTCCATGCAATATTCTCATAGTTACAAGTTCCCACCTACCTCTTCTTCCATTAGACTATGTCTCAGCATTTCCCATGCTAACATGTAGCCCTCTGAATTCCTCTTTGTGGTTGTAGGATCCTTGGGCATCCTCCATAATTGTGGTTCTCATACAGGAACCAAAATACCTTTGTGTATCTCTAAATTTTGCAAGAAAATGTGCATGCAAATAATTCTTTGTTAGATTAAAATATACACATATATTTTTACAGTTCTGGAAAAGAATGAATAAAGTTTTATGCTCTTTAATGCCGCCATTCATATTCTTTTGATTTGACTGCAAATTTTAATGATAAAATTATTTTTTGGGTGTATACATGTCTTCTCCCCCTCAAGACCTTTCCAATGACCATTCATTTTCTCAAATCTGAGCTTTGAGCTAAAAGTTATGGTTTGTGGAAGTTTAGACAATTTTCCCCGTTTTTAACCACGTATGCTACATGTGTCTTTTTTTTTTCTTCCTGTACATTTTTATGTACTGAGATTCCAATTCTAGCTCTATGGTTGTCTTCTATGGTTCATAAATTTTCCATATATTACACATGTGCCTCAAACTGACCTTGGAGGAAGAAGTTATGCCCTTAACTGTTTCATTTGTAACTTTCTCATACGAGCTCTATTTTGCACCTGGGATATGCCATTGGAAAGATCTCACTCAGTTCTTTCATTTAAACTATATATATTGTCTATACCAAATGTATGCACAATTCTTGTGATTTTTACTACTTGAAAATGTCATTTAGGCCCTAAAAATGCCCCGCAATGTGATGACTTTCAAAAACTGCAAATTTTCACAGAATTTCATTGTTTTCCTACTATAACAGACCGATAATTTGAACCTGTAACCTGTCGAAACACCTTTTCCCCCATTTTTCCATCAGGAGAATCAATTAATCTGCCTTTAATATTTTCCCGCAACCCACAAACCACAAACCAATCAAGCTCTTTCGCACGGGCCCCCTCCATGGAAAAGTCAACTTAACGCACATTTACAGTTGCCCACAGTCTGCAACCTACGAGGCCATCAGATTCTTCTTCACAGCCTATTCCTTATGGCAATTAGAGCGGACATCTTTTTATGACTCCCTGCGACGTGTGACTGAAAAACCTAGCGAACTCTTCTTCGCGGTCTATTCCCCATGGCACGTCGAGCGAACACCTTTTTATGACTCCCCGTGGCTCGCAGTCTGCAATCCTGGTGAACTCTTCTTCTCAGACTATTCTTCGTGGGATGCCAATTACCTGCCGCAAACACCTTCACATGACCCTCAAGATTAACGACTTTACCTTCACAATGATTTCCCTGCGGTTGTCAAAACATGGACTTGAGATTTGCCTGCAAGATGCAACCTGTAAACTTGCATGGCCTTTCCATTTCCATATAGTTGTCAAAACACAGACTTAATATTTTCTTGTGAGCTACAACTTGAAAACTTGCTCAGTATTTCCTTCTCGAGGTGGTCAAGTTGACACACACCATGACATGTGGCCTGCAAGCCTTCATGACCTTTTTCCTTCGCAAACTCCTCCATGAGACCTTCTCCTGCAAACCCTTCCTCTCGTGGACTTACTCCTCCAGGTTTGCTCCCACAAATCTTTCTTCCATGGACTTGATCTCGCCTGCGATCCCCAGCCATCCTGACCGATGATCCTCAATCAACGATTGAGGTCTAATATTGTTGTCTAATGAACTGTTAGGTTCACCCCTGACACTTAACCAAAAAAAAATTGTCGGTGACTTAGAAGTCCCAAATCGCTCCAGAATTGATCTCGGTCGTCGATTGTCGAATCGAATGCGATTTGGGCCGTCGCTTCCTCAACTTCTTCAGTCACCATTAGAACATGAATTTCAACCTCCCTAAGCCACAATTAACTCTGCAACATGCAGATTGACATAATTAATCCTCTCTTTGATTGTTTTGGAGCGATTTTAAACTCGAATCTACTCAAAATTTTGGGGATTTCGCTATGTTTCTACAATTGTCCCCAAATCAGTGATGGTGAAACTCTACAACAGCGAAATTTTACCAATTTCACACTAGTTCATGGCCCATACATGTTTAGTTTTGAACCTTATGCTCTGATACCAATATGTGACGTTCCCCAACTTAACCGAGGAACATTACTACGCAGAATACACATAAATGTGAAAATTTTCTACTAACTAAATCTATGTAGCTTACAGCTACGAATTAGACACAGATTAACCATTCGTATGCCAATAAATTAATGCATCTACAACATGCTTAAATAAACATGAATGCAACTAATCAACTCCATTACAACAACTTCTAAATCATTCCCATTCACAGAGTAAATATCACAATGGTTAAACTCATAAATTAACTCAAAAAACAGATAAACACTTATCTTTTTAAAAGATATATGCAACCAATTGCTTGGGATGGATGTTCCACAAAACCATAGACTTGTTTTTGTAGATCTCAATACCAAGTCACCCCCGATTTGGGGCTAGGAAGTCACAAGAAAAAGGTGTCTCTCGCTACCCACTCACAACTCAAATATTACACAACCCACTGATATTATCTTACAACTGTCCCAAATTTCCTCCATCTCTCTTCCTCTTAACCTTCCCAGCCAAAGGAATGTACCCCTTCACTATTCTCAATCCATCAGGAAGCCCATTCGTTTATCATGGACTCTCTAGCACATGTAACTGGGAATCTCACTAATGGGAACTCAAAGGAACTCACTGCTATGAAAACTACTAGGAAAACAACAACAATCACTCAGTGTTACAGTGCAACTCACATGGGATTTCACTCTTTAGTCCTAACAACGTGGTTCTTTAGTATTTATCTCCAGAAACATTCTAGAATTCTCCCTCTATGGTTTCTCTAGCTCTAGTCATCTTCTTCCCTATTCTCTGCTTCTTTTTCATGCAAAAGCATGCCTGTAAAAACTGTATGTTCTCCCCATACAAATTTCCTCTATTTTCCCAAGCGAGTTGACTGCTTAGTCTACCCAATATTGATTTTACTTCATCTCGATGTTCCCAATAACTATGGGATGTGACTTTCTACACTCACCCTCTTACAAATATTCAATGATTGGGCTCTTATACACTCAACCAGAAAATAGTAGGTTGTCCCCAAATGATAATAAAATTCAGAAAATTGGGTTTGAATTATTACCCATAAATAATTTCCCCCCCTTGGACCCCTCTTAGACACTCCCTTCCCTCATGAAAAACTCAGCCCCCATCTTTGTCCATGTCCCCCAATAGCTAGCATCACACTTTATTTATTTAAAATTCAGAAATACATTTCACATATTACATCACTTCGTGATAGCCACATTCATATATACATTATGCATTAATTAAATTGGGGATTATAGCAGGGATGTTACAGCACTTTTCTTTGGTTCATCATCTGGTTCGCCATCAATCTCCCAAGGCTTCCTTTTAGGTTCATTCCAAACAGTTGGGTGTGCACGATATTGTCAACACATACTAGAAGGCGAGATGGGACATCAAGAACTTGACCGATCCTTCAACAATTATTATTTCAGCTAGTCAACATTTGCATCATGTTTGTTCAACATCAGCTATACCAACAATGTTTCCCCTATCTTCTGAAAGCATTGGAGGCCAATGCTTCTTTGGTTGGGAGGAATGATAGGAATTTTAATACTTTGGCATTATTTGGTATGAACCTTCTTGTTATTGTGTGAGTATTATGTGAGTATTATTTCTACTATTATTGTTGAGATCTCTTAATTTCCTAGTCTCATGGATTAGTTGAGAGAATATGTCCAACTATCTCTATTATTATATTTAGCTTCTAATTTTTAGGAGCTTGTATTCATATTGGTTGAAGTCGTTTTTATTGATCTATAGCTATATAAGCTTGGTTTTTTATTAATAGAGGATAGTCAGAGATTTGTATTTTACACCTCTGGTGTTGAACTTTTCTTGAGTGGGATTTTCCCACATCACATAGGGAGATATGCCTAAAGTCATCAAAGGAACCAGGGTTATATTTTTTATGGATAAGGGCAACAAAAGTGAAGTTGAAAGCCCCCAATGTCTTCCCATCATTCATTTACTCCTCTACCATGTTTATCAATTCATCTTCTATGATTCATAAAAACCCAAAATAAACTCCATGTTCCATCCATTGAGGCCAAGACTCTTGTCATTTTGAAAGTTGTGAAGTACTGATTGTAACTCTTCTTTTGAAATTTCCTCCATCAGTCTCTCGTTTCCTAAATCATCAACAAAGTTAGGAAAGAAAGATATCATCTTCACAACATTAGCAATATTTACCCTATCATTATCTTTATAGATTTGACCAAAATGCTCCTCTCCCATGTTGGCAATCTCTTTGAAAGAACAAGCTTATGTCCCATCATTCCTTTGGATATTCCCAAATAGTAATTTTTTTCTTCCTACAATTAGCAAAATTATGGAAAAAATTCATGTTCTCGTATCCTTCAGAGAGCCATAAAGCTTTACTTTCCAACCTCCATTCTTCCTCCTTGTCTATTAAAATATTCCTCTATTTTTTTCCAACTCATATTTTCTTTTAAAGTCTCATCTAAGCCTTCTTCAACCCCTTGACCGTAATCTTTAGCATTTGATGTTATAAAGAAACCACATATATTTTATCCTTAACTCTATTCTCGTAATCCCAAGAAGACACCACCTTTTTCATAGCTTTGAGGTTATGGGAAAACAAAATACATATTGATTCTCTCTAAGAAGCATCAAAATGATTCCATTATTTTGTCATTAAGTTAACAAAATCCTCATCCTCCAACTAGGACAAATCAAACTGAAAGGGACTTTGGGAATTAAAATCCTCCTTAGCAAATTGTATGAGCATTGGCATATGATCTGAGTCGCCTCCAATTTCAATCCATTACATGATCTTGGATTGGTCCTACACTAGAGCTTCAAAATGAGAAAAAACTTCCCTTTTGGCAACTCGCTCTTCCCCTACCCTTTGATTCCTCCATGTAGGATATGGAAATTTTCAAAAAAAAATCTTAGACTTAGAAATTCAAAATTTGTACTACTATCCTAGAGGTTTCTCAACCTTGTAAATTCAACCTTAGGGATGTTATGAAATACAAAGAAAAACTAAAATGAAAGTGGACAGTATTTCAATCCTTAACAACCCAAACTTCTAAGCAATCACAGGAGAAAAGATACAAGTGTTACAATAAGTTTTATCCCTCCATGGCAATCTTATCATGCATAAACTAGATCTAAAAACCTTTATTTACAATAGTAAAACAACGCTTATCTTCTTCAATTATGATGTAAGTTCACTTAACATAATTTCCCTTCACTTATGTCAAATTAGTGAGACATATATAGCTATAAATTACAGACCATGGAGAACATAGATGGCTAAAAATCAAATATGAAATTGACACAAGTATCAAAAAGTGAAAAACTTCATTAATATGCATAAAATGAAGTATGTGTACATACCATAATCTTATCACAAGACCAATACAATCCACTAGCTCTTATAAACCCTAGCTAAGGAAAACCAAGAAAAACCCTAGCTCAACCAAGGAGCTCCAACAAGTATGAATCACTCAAGCAAATCCTCTAAGGCAAGATTTATCTTCTTATTCTTCTTTTTCATCAAATACAACCTAGGGTTTCATCTCAAAACCCTAACCCTAGACTTCAATATGCTTCAATAAGATTAAGAAACCCTAGCAACTCCAAGAGAGAGATATCAAGTACATAAGAATATCCAAGTGAGAAAGGATGAGTAGTGCACTCCACAAGGTGATGTAGCTACACAAAGTTTGTCCATGCTCCTCCATCACAAGTGCACACGAAATCCATCCCTCCTTCTAAGACATGTACTCCAATGGGTCCACTCCCCTTGCATGAACATTGTTGCAACTCAAGCATCCTCGAGACAACTCCAAGCCTCCATACAAGTATTCAAGATGCCTCATCATGTCTATGGCCTGATGCCCTCCTCCAAGATGCACAATTCTCCTCCTCCAAAGTAGGGTGTTCTCCAAGCAAGAGAACCTCTCCATGTGGCCATCATGAAGGATGTCCTCCAAGTTTTTAAGATAAATCCATCGCCCTAGGAAAGAATGCTAAACAAGCACCCAACTAAGGTCAAGCAACTGCTAAGTAAGCCATCTCCAATGTTCTAATCCATCATGGACCATCTTCCATGCGCAAATCCATTTTCGACCATCCAAGGCTTGAACATACACCATGTACCCAAAATCTCATAAAATACCCCAAACATAGTATAATCAATTTCAGAGTAACTCAAAATCTAACATGGGAGCCATATTTATGGGTTCTACATCTACCCATCCCATTTCCTCCACCTTATTAACCAAAAAATATTCCAAGGGGTCTATCCTTAATACACTTCCCTAGATTTCATCTTTTCTTAAAGTAAAATTTAAAACATCTCTTAAAATAAGATCTACCTCCTCAAAGAATCATTTTCAAGCAAGCCCTCCCAAAAATCGACCCTACTTTCATAGGGTCCATAGATATTCACAACAAAGAACACTTCCCCCAACTCCAAGGGAGTAAGTTTTTCTCTGGTTCCTAAGTCAAGAAACATAGAGCTAGTTAGCCTCATAAAGTGTTTTATCCACCATGTGATCAAACCCCCAAACCTACTTATGGAGTTAATAGAGAGAAAATCTTGATCCTTCATGAATTTTAAATGTTTCCTGATCGTGTCCCCATCCCCCATAGTATCTTGTAACAAAATCATATCAGGCTTATGTAACTCAATAAACCTTCGAATAGCAAATTTCTTTGAGGAACTACCAAATCCTCTCACGTTGAAATTAATGATGACCATGGTAAAAGATCATCTATGGCATGACCTCTAAGAGCCCCCATAAGTGTTTTTTTGCTTAGCTTGGTGGATTTCCTTCCCGAGATTGCTCTATGTTAAAGACATGTGTGACTTCTGATCCCTCCACCCCCATTTACTTTTCCTTTTTCATAATATATGCAAAATCTCCCTTGAATCTTAGCCTCCAACTTTTGCACCCTTTATTTCCTAGGTCTCAAAGTATATCCCAAGACTTAAGAAATGTTGGGAAATTCTTCAAAAATCAAAGGCCCGTGACCTTTTCAATCTCTCCAATTATCCTAGGTATTTCCACTTGCTTCATAATTTTCAACCTCCTTACCCCCCTATATCTCTGAAATAGACTTTGAAGGAAAACCCTCATATTAACTATATTCCTAAATTTTAGATATAGGGGGGATTGAGCTACATGATTATTAAAATTTGGCCATAAATCTCCTCCGATATCTTTTATGGAGTATGTAGGAAATAAAGGAGGAGAAACAATAAAAAATGACTTACCTAAATCATTTGTTTTCATGATTAGAGGGGGTGTTACCAAACCCTCCACCATTCCTTCAGATCCCACAAACTTTTGCATGACATCCTTAAGCACAAAATTTGCATAAGTTTCCTCTCCGACATTCACCATTTCCCCTTTTTTAATCAAAGATCATTCCTCTGATGGAATAGGTTTTGTCTTTTTTGAGCAACCTTCATCCACTTTTCTGAACTCTATGCCATGAGGTTTTGTGGTTGGATCCCCACCTACCTAATTTGAGAAATTTTCTAAGTCCTTCTTCCAAATTTTAGTTGAAAACATTTGAGCACATTTTAAAACCACATGGCCATATGCATGGAACCACACACAATGAAAGGGAACCCCTATATAAACCAAAACTTGACAATGTTGTTTACCATCATTCTCAATCACTAAGTCTACTTCCAAAGCTTCTATGAGATTTTCTTCGACTAATACCTAGGAATAGAATAGATATGTGAGTTATGAAAGCCATAATCCACCTTGATGAATGAACCAATATAGTTCCCAATAGTCCTAAGGATATCCTAGGACCAAAATTCTACTGCAATACCTAGAAGTTTGACTCAAATTGCTTGAATTGGTGACTTTTCAATCCTAGGATCAAAGAAAGGGCTCCACTTTTTTACTAGAATTTTGGAATGCCCCCATCTCCATCTAGTGCTCAATGTTTTCTAAGCATCCCTCTCCTCCTTGAACATGGAAACCATCCAGTCTCGTACCAAAAAATGGAAAGTTGGAACATACCCTAATATCAATATCCACATTAAATTCATCCACACTTTTATAGAAGCCTTCGACACCTTACACCCAAAAAAACTTCAAGCCATAGCTTGTTGAGCTAGCTTGACCACTTGATGCATCTTCACATCTTCCCCTAGGACCAATTTTACCCTTTGGTTCCTTTGCTTCATGTACGTCTAGCCTCGATAATGTTTTATAGATTGTGTCTTGAGCTTTTCCTTCCCTGAACAATCAATCTGATATGCCTTGCATTGCACCTTATTAACCCTAACTCTTCCAAATTCACCTTACAGCACAAGGTCAAGCCTTGGGACCAAGTCTGGTGACTTACCCAAAAAATAAACTGAATTCAAGTGTTGGGTAAAATTTGTAGCAAGGGTGTGCAAATAATACTTACTTAATAGTTGTGGGTTAAGCACAGACAAAATGGAAATAAGAATTGGAAACCCTAGCTCTACTCTATATTTATCATCCTCAAGTTTGCATTGTTCATGGAATAAATTAGACAAAGCATGAAAAGAGACCATGGCATGAACAGAAAACTTACAAAGAATGAAAGAATGTTTCCATAACATATAGATAGGCCAAAGATACACATGGGGAGAAGACTTGTTGAATATGTGTGGGCTTCAAATGATCCATAAATGAGGGACTTATAGCCAACTCGCTTCACCAACATGGGTCCTCTGCAGGGTTTACTTAGGGTTTACTTCTAATCTATGTTCCCAGTCTTTAAAATGGTTGCAAGGCTTATGTTCTTGATGAAAATCTATGTGACACTAAATTTTCCTTTCATATGGATACTAGGCCTTTGTTCTCAATGAACCCTCTGCTCCAAAATGATTATATGGATCATGTTTCTATGTAACCCACACATAATAAACATATAACAATACAATCAAAATTCTTTGTTCTCAATGAGCCAGCCACTATCGGGTCTCTAACTCTAAATATCCTACTGTCTCGTATGCCAATCGGGCCTGAGTTGAATTTATGGGTTGTAGTTCATCTTTTGTATACGCTACCCATCACTCAATATTATCATCAATCAAATGAAGGAGCAATTATGTTTGTTGTTCGATCAGACATCAAGATCACAATGAGCACTCTTATCTACACAAATGCTTGTCTCAATGGTTAATGGTTTATGATTGAAAACAAGACAATGGGAATATGGATATGTTCTTGCTTCTAAACTACAGTAGCCCAACCACCAAAGTTTCCTTTGAATTCCATCTTAGATATGAAGTGCTCTTCCTTCGCTTGTTTAAAGTCAATCCAAAATGCCTATGAGAAATGAAGAAGATGAAAGCTTTAAGCAACAAACTACTAGCAAAATATGGATCCTTTGGTGATGGCTCAGCTCAAAATGAAACGTTTACTAGTGGCTTGAGACTTTGGTTGCCCCAAAGCTCAGTGCAACACTTCCAAGAGGGCCTATGCACTCTCAAATGGTGAAGGGAAAATTTGCTTGCAATTGCTTTTTCCCAACCATACATGCAAACTTAGAAAGCAATATCACAATCCATCAACACAACAAGAGCTTGATCATCGATCTTTGGTAAGACATCATTACAACAATACTACATACACCTAGGAGATAGCACTCCCCTTGAAATCGCTTGTTCACAACGCATAGCCTAGCCAACACTCCACCATTCAAGTTGGTGGTTCCATGGCATCCATTCATCACCATCAAATTAAAGATCTACTACCCATAGTGCAGTTTTAATCAGTTTCATAGTGCTTGTAATCCCTGACATTAAGAAATCTCAGTAATGCGTCATGGACGTTCCCGGGGAAATTGCATATGATGATTTCATATGTGAAGCAACAAAATACAACAGGCAAACAATCCAATCCAGTAAATTGTTTTTTGAGAGTTAGGAAGCTATTAATGTGACCCAAGGGAGAGGGAGACCGCCCAACCAAGGCATATATAGCATGTACAACCATGTATGGCCTATGAATGAGAGAGAAGCACCCAACCAGTTGCCAAATGGTATGAGAACGAATTGGTTGCTAAATTTGTAGGGTGGCAATTAGAAATTGGCTAGCTATGGAGTAACAGCTCTATTATCTCAGCCTTCGATCTCCTTTGGACAATATATGGACGGTTTGAAACAAATAGTTGTTGGGTTTCACTATTGTGGGGAATTCCCACAAGGAGGCTCAAAGGATGAGAGAAAATGCTAGGTGTGTGAGGCATTATCCCAAGATACACAATTGCAGGGAAATCCAATTAAGAACAAATAGCTCACTGCTCATCCCTCTCAACAGAGAACCACAAGGTGGTTAGGATCCAATGGCCAACAATTTGTATGGATATTAGTTATGAGAACAAGAAGAAATTCTTCCTGCTCCACATATTTCCATCTACTTAACTATAAAGGACAACGATTGTGCATAATTTATCACACTTAGCATAATGAACAGAGAATGGAATATGGCTATGAAATATGCCCTCTTATAAAACAAAATCTACAATAATAAAAGCAGCCAAATGAACATGAAGATTTTACCCTATAAACCCAAATGGGAAAACCAACTTTGAATGGATGCTCAGTCTATTTCGACAATCTCTAGTTATAATGTTTTTTTGGTTCTTTGTCCATCCTCATCTCCTTGGCCCAAAAAGACCCTTTGATAATGAAAGTAATGGAAGAAATAAGAAGAGCTAGGGGGTAATGGGAAAGCCAACATGCATGACCCTTCATTTCTCATTCCTTAGCCTTCTCTCCTATTTTGTTTTTCTATTTTAAATGATTCATTGTTTTTTTCTCATTTTTGTCTTGTTCCACTTTTACATTTGCATGGCTTTCAAAATAGTGGTTAAAGATGACCAAATCAAGGCTAAGAATAACAACTAGTGTTTAGAAATGTCCACATATAACTAATTTCTTTTTTTGGCAAATTTAGTTGGAAACAGTAAAAAAGGGTTATTTGGTGGAGTTGTACAGCTTTTGGGGGCACTTTCTATGATGGTAATGCAGATTTTAGGGGTAATATTTGCACTTCCCCTTTTTGGTCAAAAACGGGCTTTGACTCGATAGCTTTCAGAGGTCAAATAATGGTGGAAAATGAGGTGGAATGGATGCTAAACATTTTGATAACGGTATATATCAGAAAAACTTGTGGAAATGTCACAAGTGAGCAGGTTTTAGGTGATAACATCAAGAATGTTCGATCCTCCTTCACCCCTAAACCACTTACAGGTCTGCAGATAGTTTTGTTGAAGGAAGAAGATGATGGACTTGTCTCTAGATCCCTCAAAATGTTAACATTGAAATTATCATCGGTCGTGTCACCTTGCAATAATACCTCATACTTAGGGCTCCATTAGGATGTCCAACACTACCATCAAGAAATCATCCTCCTAATGACCTTAACCTCGTTTGTATCCTTAGTTATTTGGAATGTTCAAACATAAGTATTGAGCCAAGACAAATCCCTCCTCATGACCCTCAACCTCTAGGCTTTCATGAAGGAAGAAAGGACTCCTATATAAAATGTCCTTCTCCTCTAGCAAGTCCTTATACTAGTCAATCATCTTCTCTTCCATGTCTTCATATCTGCAAAACCCTAGCCATGATCACTCATGCACCATGTGCCTATGTTGAACAATATATGGTCTTTGGTATAAGACAAATTCTCCCCAAGTTTTCATGGTGAATTTTATTCGAATCATGATTTTATTTCTTTTAAGTATTCATTAATCTTACTTGGCAGGTGATTCTATACTAACTTATTGACAATATTAATTATGGTTTGTCTTGTGTAAATGCAACGGGTGGAGTATGGGTACAAGCCAACTCAAATGAACAAAAATATTCCTTGAAGAATAGCTAGATAGAGATGGTTGGGGCCATGAAACCTATGGAAGCTAAGGTAAATTATTATTAATTTTATCTTAAGTGTGAGAGTTTGATCCTTCCGATAAATATTGTGAACTAGATTATTGTTAAATGCAAGCATGTAAAGTCTCATTTTATTGTGTTCTTTCTATAACCTCGATAAGAATAAGATGTTTAGCCTTTGATAGATTACTACAAATCAAAATCGTTGTCCTCCATTGATGGTGATGATGAGAAATTGATTTTACTTTTCTATTAACATATTTTACACCAACTAGTTGTTTGATTTGACTTTTTGTATTTAAGATTCACATTTCCCATGGGGTGGTGGTAGACCACTTATTACAAGGAAAATTTGGCTATTGTATATAAATTATTGTGAATTTATAGATGAAATTTTCCTATATCTTGTGTATTGTGTATCATTATGTATTGATTAATGTCACACAATATAAATTCAAACCAAAAGTAAAAATTGCTTTGAATAACATGAAAATGATGATATGTTATGAAATGCCTTGAAACGAATACATCAAGCCTACAATATAAAACATGAAAACACTACAAAAAATAGGATATGCTAGAAACAACATGCACACATCTTGACTCTAACTTGACTAGATCATAATTTCTAAAATGATGCAGTAAGGATTCTAAAATAGATGCAAAAAGGTGCAAAAAAGGATGCCAATAGGACATTATTCAGACACCCGATAAATGCTAAAGAGAGCCATTGGGAAGCTAAGGAGATTCTCAAGGAATTCCTTGGAACACTAAAGTGAAGCCTCACGAATGTTAAAATGACACCAAAAGTACCCCTATGGATGCTAAAGAGACCCTTGAAGACACCAAAGGGACCAACAAGAATGCTCAAACAATGTTAAATATACCTCTGGGGATGTTAAAGAGACCCCTAAGTATGATAAAATGGTGCTAAAGACACCCTTAAGAATGTTAAAGAGAACTTGGAGGATGCTAAAACAATGCCAGAAAGAACCCTAGGACACTAAAACTATGCTATAGAGACTCATGAGCATGCAAAAAAGACATGAAGACATTAAAACAACATTAAATGATGCTAAAAAGACTAATGAAGACATTAAAACAACATTAAAAGGGGCCATAAGAATGTTGGAAGGAAAAATTTGTGTCCAAAATCACATTCAAATTTGCTCTAAGCACGCCATTTGATCTCTCGCGACCTAAGCTTGGTTTGGGTTTTAGCTTTGATCTTGGAGTTGGTTATAGGAGAAGCGCGCCCTCCTCCCTCTGATTCAAAATCAACAGTGTTTAGGGCATTGGTAGTGACAATGGGAAAGAGGGTCAAATCACAGCCTGTTAGATTTGTCAAGAAATTGGATGTGATTCCCAATGTACCTCTCCCTACCTCCTCCTCGTATAGGCATATGGATTTGGCCTTGGTTGAAAGGGGTTTGATAGGTCAATTTACTGGGATCTAGCCTTCACCAAGGGCTACGGTGATCCAGATGCAAAAGAACTAGGAATTTTTTACTAAGGGCAATCTCACTCACTTTTTTTGTGTGAGAGGATTCTAAACCTTCCTCTTTGAAGAGAAGGAGAGTTATGCCTCATTTTTCAAAGTGGGCCTTATTCTTTTTACGCCAAGGGTATGTATTTGAATCGATGGACTCTAGATTTTAATCTAGAAAATGATGTTCCATCTGTAGTAACAGTATGGGTTTGTTTTCCTAACCTTATGTTGCATTGTTGGAATAAAGACACAATGAGGTGCATAGGGAACACTTTGCGGAAGTATATTGACATATATGAACCTAGGGATGGAATGTTTTCTTTTTCCCATGTTTGTGTAGAAGTGGATCTGGAAAAGGATTTTCCTAAGGCTATTTAGTTAACCCTTAACAACTAGAAGCATATTCAACCAGTGGATTATGAGCAACTTCCATTCAGTGCAAAATGTGCCATGAATATAGGCACTTTGTGAAAGATTTTTAGAAGAATGATTTGATAGATCAATCATCTCTAAAGAGAGAGGATCAATGACAAAAAATAAAAAAGAATAAGAAAAATACAAAGCAAGTCACTACAAGTCCACATCTCAATCAATCTATTATGACACGGGGTCAATATGAACCCTCTAGGTCTATATCTGGTCAAAACGTGGGTCAAATTTCATTACCTCCATAAACTAGGTTCATGTCGTCCCCAGGAATATGGCAAGAAATCACCAAAGTGACCAAAGGAGGGTGATTCAATTCTATCGGTGAATCAATATTCACTCTTGGTGCAAGAAGAATCCATCTTAACAACATAAACTATAAGTGTTCCTTTGTTCAAATTTGGAATTGAAATAGAATTTCCCCATATTGGAAGAAAATTCAAAAATATTTCCCTCTCTAGGAGAAGAAGGTAGTGAGGAGGATCCTAAGGAAGAGATTGAAGTTTCTCTAGAAAAGGTAGTGCCTTTAGTTGGAGTACACACTCACAAGAAAACCTAGCAAAATAATGAAACTGAGGAAAAGGAAGAAGAGGTGGCAACATAGAAAATAATCAGGAAGCTAGGAAGGAGACCAACCAAGGAACGTACAGAAGAAATTGCAAATAAAGAGAAAGAATTGGATACACGAACTACCATTGAAAGCACTATGGGAATAGGGAAGAAAACAAACAATAACATAGGAGCCTCAACCCCATTATTTGGCAAGAAACCAAAAACATCAAGTAAGTAATGAAGTTGATCTCCTGGAATAGTAAAGGTATGGGAGGTAGGTTCAAGGTAGAAGAAGTCAAAAATGTAATTCAAATAGAAAACCTTGTTATCATCCTCATCTAGGAGATCAAGTTAGAGGTTGTAGAATCAGTCCTGATGCAAAACCCCACCCACTCCCTAGGGTCCACATGACCTCTCGGTCTAGGATCATTCAAAATCAAGGAGCCGAATTAGCTCTCGGGCCCCTTTTGAGCCCTCAAAATTCTTTAATCAGGTCATTTTTTTCCTTCACCGCACCTCAAAACAGCTAGCCTCATCCACCATGTGGATTCCGGCTAAAACTGTGGCCTAAACAAGTTTTCCTAGAAAATTCAGGACTTCGGAGCTCCCGAACTTCGGGACTTCCAACAGAACGACATAGCTTTCCTTCTGAACGTCGAAGTGGCAGAGCGTCGAACAATGGCGAAGATCAACAGCCTGCAGCACCCGCTGAGATCTACGATGGAAATATACTTTGGGGTTTCGAGCTTCGACGGTTTTTCCCGCTCCAACATAATATGCCCTCGAAGAGCCAACCCCCGAATAATTTCAGATGGTTCTCATATCTGTCCTAGATCAACGTCTCTCATTTGCTCCGCAACTCCAGGCTTCAGGGATTTTCGAAGCACCGCACCACAAATCCCCCGGAGTTCTGAACTTCGAAGTGGCAAACTAATTCTCTGATGGTACACGTGTCCTCCAGAACGAGTGGTTAGGATCCATTACGAACTTTGGCCTTCGGGTGCCTTTCAACCATGCACCTTGTTTCCTCCCGAACTCCAAACTAGTGGAGTTGTAATCTGTCGTCCACGTGTCCCTCGTTGCTCCATGACCAAGATTGGCTTCGGCCTTCGAGCCTCTCGGTGTTCTCAACTCGAAGCAACTTTCACCTCCGATCTTCCAAAGTACCAAACCTCTAGACTGCGAGATCTGGCACAATGTCTCCACTATAATCGATGCCTGAGATGGACTCCAGCCTCCGGGAGTCCTCGACCCCAACTACTTATGCCTTCAATCCTCTGGACTACGGGATCTACTACCACGTGTCCTCTCCCGAAAGACGGTTGAGGATCCACTCCACTCTTTGGAGCTTCGGGAGTCTAACAAACTTTCACCACAACATCACCTTTCTCCCGGATGGTTGGTCTTTTGGACTCAACAATATGATGACATGTATCCTCCTCTCATCAATGGTCCAGAACAATTCCAGACTTCGAAACTTTGAAAAGTTCTGAATCTTTTGCACCCAAGCTCGAAAAACCTTCTAACTCGCAAAGTCCAAAGGACTTCTAGGTTTAACACCCGTGCAACTTACTCGGATCCAACAATTGTCGATCCACACGCTCAGATCTGACGGCTGGAATCTGTTCCTCTCCTCTGCATGCTCCTTCATCTGTCTGGACTTTATCCGACAGTCCAGATTGTTTTCCACAACTAATCCAACGGTTGTTGTGACCTCTCCTCCGTTGTGGCTGAGCTTTCCTTCTGATGAGGGATTTCTTTATACTTTTCAAAGGCTCAACCTTTGTTCTCTTCCTCTACGAGACAAGATAAAGGGAAAAGTGTTCAAAGCTACACTCAAGAATTTATAAGAAGGGCTTTGATTGTGGGTATAGATTTGTCTTCTCAAGAAACTTTACTAAAATATATTGGAGGGTTGCATAGCTACTTGAGGCACACAATACTCATGTTTAACCCTACAAGTCTAAATGAAGTTTGTGTACAGGCAACTCATTTGGAAGCAAGAGGGAGGAATGAACCTCGAGAGGGCAGCAGGAAACCTTTTGTTCATGGAGGCAAGGGAAAGAAGAAGTTCAAGGGAAATGGAAGAAAGAATGCTTCAGTCAAGAAAGAGGGAGAGAAACTCACATGTAAACATTGTTCAAAAGATGGCCATGATGAAGACCATTGTTGGAAACTTCATCCTGAAAAGAGACCCAAAAAAATCATCCATAAGGGGAAACCAAAGACTACTGCAACTGTACAACATGATTTAGGTTTTGATTTGGGTGATGAAACAAAGATTACAACCATGGGTTTTCAAGGTAAGGATTCTATTGCAAGTACTAGTTCTTCAAGTAGTAATAGCCTTAATTAAACTCAACAGGAAAAAGAAAGAATAAAGTTTTTCCACATAAGGGTGATCTCAAAGCATACCAAGATAGATACTCTTTTTGATGTTGGATCTCAATCAAACCTCATATATGAAAACACTGTCAAGAAACTAAAATTGGAAACTACTCCACATCCAAAACCATACCCTCTAGGATGGATATGTGGTAATGCCAAATTGCATGTGACAAGATAGTGTAAACTTAGATTTGCCATCACTGCAAATTTTATAGATGAGATAGAGCTTGATGTTATTCCTTTGGATATCTGTGGTATTGTGTTGGGAAGCCCATACTTATATGATAGGAGAGTCATCTTTCATCGTCATGAGAACAAGTATCATTTGTTTAAAAATGGAGTTGAGTACATTGTTATAGAACATACAAAGAAGTTGAATTTGTCACTTGTAAATGTTGGACAAATGAAGAGATTAGTCAATGCTAGTAAGAATTTTGTCCTCTTGATGATCAAACCCAAAGACAATGTTGAAAAATAAGCTTTCCAAAGTTGTGATTCAAAGTTTAAATCTGATTTATATGAGGTTGTTAATCAATATGATGAGATGTTTCGGGAACCAAAGGGATTGCCTCCAAAAAGGGCTATCCAACATGAGATACAATTACAGCAAGACTGTCCTCTTCCAAACATTGGTATGTATGGGATGTCAATCATGGAGAATGTTGAAATTAAAAAACAAATCCAAGAGTTGTTTGACAAAGGGTTCATCATGCCAAGCACATTGCCATGTGGATCACCAATTGTTTTAGTTCCAAAGAAAGATGGCACATGGTGCATGTGTGTAGATTTCAAGGCCTTGAACAAGATTACGGTAAAGAATCATTATCATCTTCCTAGAATTGATGATTTGCTTGATCAATTGAAAGATGCTAAGTATTTTACTAAATTGGATTTGAGAAGTGGATATCATCATATTAGGATTGTTGAAGGAGACACTTGGAAGACAGMTTTCAAAACAAAGCAAGGTTTGTTTGAGTGGATGGTAATGCCAATTGGACTTTGCAATGCTCCTGCTACATTCATGAGAGTCATGAATGATGTTTTAAGACCTTTTCTTCATGATTGTGTGATTTTCTACTTGGATGACATTTTGATATTTAGCAAATCTTGTGAAGATCATGTTATGTATGTAAAGAAAGTTATGGATGTATTAAAGAAAGAAAAATTATTTTTAAAGATGTCTAAATGTGAGTTTGGAAAGACCTCACTTGTTTTCTTGGGGCATATTGTTGGAGGAGGAGAACTGAAAATTGATCCTTCCAAGGTCAAAGTTATTTTGGATTGGCCAAAGCCCAACAATGTGACAGAGGTAAGAAGCTTTTTGGGAGGAACCCAATATTGGAGGAAGTTTATTGCTAACTTCTCTTCAATTGCAGCTCCATTACATGCAATGACAAGCATCAAGCAAGTTTTCCAATGGGGAGGAAAGCAACAAAAATCATTTGATGCATTGAAGGAAAAGATTAGTTCAGCTCCAGTTCTTGCACTTCCAAATTTGAGACAACCATTTGAGATCCAAACATATGCAAGCAATTATGCAATGGGAGCGGTCTTGTTGCAACAAGGTAAGCCCATTTGTTTTCATTTTGAAACTTTTAATGGTGTTGTGATTAACTATCCTACTTATGTTAAGCAGTTGTATGCATTGGTGCAAAGTGTTGAAAAATGGAAACATTATTTATTGGGAAAAGAAACTATCATTCACACATATCATCAACCATTGCAATACTTACAATCACAAACAAAGTTGCAGCAAGAAAGGCACTTCAGATGGATGGGTTTTATACAACACTTCCACTTGGTTATAAGGTATAAAAAAGGCATTTATAACAATGATGTTGATATGCTTTCTAGGCCTATTGTTAGTGCTTTAGTTATTATTAAGCATAATTCTATCATGCATGAGAGCTATGTTGAATAGTATGCTTTAGATGTTGATTTTAAAGAGGTTTATGCAACTTTGCGTCATTCTAACCAAGATGAGGAATTGGATTACTATGCGCATAATAAGATTCTGTATCATCTTGGCAAGCTATGTATTCCACAGGGTGAAAGAGTCAACATCATAAGGGAAGCCCATTCTTCTCTTATTGTTGGCCACTTTGGTGTAGGCAAGACGGTGGCTAATTTGCAAAGGTATTGCTATTGGCCTAAAATGAATGAAAGTGTTTCAAGATATGTAAGAGGATGTTCTTTGTGTGTTACAAGCAAGCCTAGCAATAGAAAGTTGGGTTTGTATACTCCACTTTTGGTTCCTTCTCATCCTTGGAAAGGCATTTCCATGGACTTTGTAGGAGGTCTACCTATGTCTAAAAAGAATCATGATTATATTTATGTTGTGGTTGACCGTTTCAGCGAAATGTGTATTTTGATGCCTTGTAAGAAGCAAGTTACAACTGAGCAAATGACACATATGTTCTTTCAGCATGTTTGGGTACATTTTGGGTTGCCTAAATCCATTATTTCTAATCGAGATTCTCGATTTATTGGGAACTTTTTGTCAAGTTTATGGGCACTCGTGGACACCAAGCTAAAAAAGAGCACATTTTTCATCCACAAATCGATGGTCAAACAGAAGTGGTTCATAGAACAGTAGTGCATCTTCTTCGTGGTTATTGCAGCAAGCATCCTAAGCTTTGGGATGAGCACCTACACTACATTAAGCATGCTTACAACCGGGCTAAGCACTCTTCAACTCAAACATCTCCATTTGAGGCATGTTTTGGTTATTTTCCCAAATCTCTTTTAGATTTTACCTTTGGGAAAGACATTGCTATTGATGGTCAATATGACATTGATAGGGCAAAGAAGTTCATTGAACAAATTAAGTTGGTGCATCAAATGGTACAAGAACAGTTGGAAAAGAGCCAAGCCAAGTACAAGACAAGACATGACAAGCATCGTGTTGATCACAGTTTCCAAGTTGGAGATGAAGTTTGGCTTTAAATTAGCAAAGAGAGGCTTAAAGGAGAAGGTTAAAAAATGAAACCAATTAGATATGGACCTTTCAAGATTCTTGAAAAGATTGGTAACAATGCCTTCCGTTTGGATTTGTCTCCTTATATGCAAATGTATGCAGTTGTCAATGTTGAGAATTTGAGATTGTATGATCCTCCTTTGATTGATGATCAAGGAGAACATGTTCAGATTCCTTCTATAGATGATTTCTCGCCAGAATATCTTTTAGAACTGCATGAAGACACAATCCTTGACAGGAGGATGATAACTTCAAAACGAGGGGATGTGGAATAGCTTTGAGTTGGTCTTAAAGGCACAAATCCAAGCAAGGCCAAGTGGATTGAGGTTGGAAAGGTGAGGGAACTGTACCCTCATCTTCAGATAGACTGAAAGTAGTCTTTTGGTGGTACAAAAGATTCCCAATGGGGAGGAGTGATCCAGGGGATCAAAATATGCCCAAAAATCAAAGTGCTCGGAATTACTTCAAAATGTACACGTGCGTAGGCCTCGTCCTCACAATCCCAACACAACTTGAATGGGTTCAAACGGATGTCGTATCATTGAGATATCGCGTTCTTTCCACTTTGTCGAATAAACAAAATTTTGTTGACTGTACAGTTTGTGCAGTGCTGACGTGGCAGGGTGACGTGGACTGCTGACTGTGCATAGATGTTGATGTGTCATGGTCGAACCGCTGATGTGGCATGTCCGTACTGGACATGTGGCAGGTGGTCGTACTGACATGTGGCAGAGGTTGACGTGGCAGCTGAGGTGGACTTATCACTTGATGACATGTGTCAGTTGTTGAGTTGGCAATGGTTACGTGGAATTTTGGTGGAGAGTAGAATGGTGCCATGTGGCCCAGGCATGGGATGCCACATGGCACCCCCTTCATAGTGTAAAATGTTGGTTTGTGCTCGCGAGGTTTGGAACCCGCGACCTTCGGGAAGTGGATGACTTAGCAGGGTCGGGCTACCAGCCCGCCCATATGGTAGTACTTAACCATACATGGCATGATATTATTTTATGTTAGCACTGTGCTATAGTTCGATGGGGTCTGAGCTAGGGCTTAGCCCCAGCCCTCGGTTGTATGTTCTACCACCATAAGACCTCACCTCACACAACTGCACACGGGTTTTCAAACGGTGCAGCCAAGACACTTGTCAATCGCTCCAACGGTCTTTTGACCACGCACCTTTACACTTGTCAAACCCTCGTCCAATGATGCAATGGGTGTCGGGTTTAGCACCTAGGCCCTGGACACCTGGGTTGCATGCGACCAACACCTCTGCCCTTGGCGGTGCTAATCACGCTAACGGTGCGACAGAATGCCCAATTTTGTGGGAAGGTGTGTGTGCTGGTTTTTTGGCACAGGAAACGCCCAGAAGTCAGGTTCAGTCAGTCTGGGTGTGTTTTGGCGAGCAAAGATAGCAACAAATTGGGAGAAACTTCTAGGGAGTGATTCCAATTCAGTTTTTGGCCAAACCAGGTGCAAGAAGAGCCCAATTAGGGGTTTTGGGACATTCTGGAGCCATTGAAGCCATCCATTTCTCATTCTGAGCATTGTAAAGCATTGATTTTGACACTATGAGAATTAATGAAAAAGATCGATTAGAATTTGGATCATGAGATGTAGCCCAAGAGAGGGGTGAACTCCTTTATCATTTTGTTATGTTAATGTGTGTATTATGATGGTTGTTTATGATTGTTTATGCTGCTCATGATTCAGCAAAAAAACTTGTTAATATTTAGGTTTTTGTAACTTGATCCTATTACAAAAACACATACCATTTCACTTGCAATTTTAAAAAGATTCAAGCCTTTACATTTTCATATCATTTCACCACAACGCCCCCTTTCTCCAGGATGGTTGGTCTTCTAGACCCAACAATCTGTTGACATGTATTTTCCTCTGATCAATGGTGTAGAACAATTCCAAACTTCAAAACTTTGGGAGTTCTGACTCTTTTGCACCCAAGCTCAGAAAACCTTTGAACTCGTGAAGTCCGAAGGACTTGTCTGTTTAACACCCGTGCAACTTACCTGAATCCGACGATTGTCGATCCATGGGCTCAAATCCGACAGCTGGAATTTATTCCACTCCTCTGCATGCTCCTTCCGTATGGACTTTATCCGATGGTCCAGATTGTTTTCCGTGACTAATCTGACGGTTGTTGTGACCTCTCCTCCGTTCTGGATAAGCTTTCCTTCTGATGAAGGATTTCTTGATACTTTTCAAAGGCTCAACCTTTGTTCTCTTCCTCTACGAAACTGATTGTTTGGTCACTACTCGCGCTGCACCTCCTGATATTGGAACTTGACACAAGTTCACTTGTGCACGCCTTGCGCTTCTTCTATAGTCTGGGAGTTAGATTGTACTTGGCCTTTTGCACTCCTTGCCCAAGAACTGTGCACAACAACACTATTTATCCTGATCTTTGAACTCACTCAAACTTCTAAGGGTCTCGACCCTTTTCTTCTTTAACAATTTTTCATGCTCTTCTAGCACTTTGCGCTTGACAATATTTATCTTTGGCGCACTCTTTGTGCTTGATCAATGCACTCCTTGCAAAGCTTCCTCTCAGAGTATTCAATAACTCTGTTGTTCTCTCCTGGAAATATCCTCACATAACTCAAAGCAGGGTTCTCGTGCACTCCTTGTGCCTTCTCAATGCACTCCTTGCAGAGCCTCCTCCTTTGAAGTCTTTAGACCTTAAAACTTCCCTACGCACTCCTTGCACTCGGGTTCAAAGTGTTCAGTAACTCTGAAGTGCGGACGTTGCACTATTCCTTCTGAGATTTAGCAATTGTTCTAGTGTGCCCACCTGGCACTCTCTCTTCTGAACTCAAAACAGAGTTCAAGTGCACTCCTTGCACAAGACTAAAGAGCCTAAAACTACTCAGAAAACTACAGATAGAGAATTTCTATCTTGCTCCTACAAAAGGAAATATACATGCACTTACAAGATTCCTAAACATACATAGTAACCATTCAAATGCATTTAGAAAAAACATATAAAAACACACAGAGAATCAGATGCAAGGAAATCTGCCTTTTATATTAATCTAAATGGTCTTTTTACAAAATGTACAAAGCTAGACAGCAATAGAGTCTCATCTCTTTCTCTCCTATCTTCTCTTCTCATCAATTGCCAACAACCTATTCTTGGAATACCTTACATACATTTATACATGAGGGGGGCTTCTCGAGTTTTCGCTCTAGATTATTCTAGAGCTATCACTTCTAATTAAATGCCTCCCTATCGCTAAGTTGTTATAGTTAAATTCTCATTTACATCTTCATATCTGAGGTGATGCTCAAGATCTATACATCCTCTGCCTATTAAAGGAAATTATGCCCTCATCCTTACATATTACAATAACTCGTCCCTTCTCGAGCCTTACAACAATTAATCACATTGAATTACATTTAAAATTTTCAATTTATCTCAAAATTTGAGAGGATTGGCACGTCTCTCTTTGGGATTTGTTCCCTCTTGGTGCGTTGATGCATTGGCTGCTGACGTGTCGATGAGTTGGAGCGATGCTCCTGCATCATACTACCATGCTGGAAAAATCATGAGCTCCTGCTCATGGTTCCCCTGCTACTGTTGTTGAGATTCTCTAGGGTCCCAAACTTGATTTTGGATCTCTCCACCTGCTCCTTTGTTTTTATGTTGTTGTTGTCCCATCTGATCTATTGGTTGGATTCTCTCATGCAATCTACTCTCTTGCATCTCTTCTTCACACAAGTCGAAGGGTAGATCATCTTGATCTCCCATGCTGATTTTATCTCCTGTGGCACTAGCTTGCCACTCCACTACAGGTTTAAGTTCTGCAGCCACATTACTTTGTTGTTGCTCAATTATTTCCCCTGACAGGTTGACTTCTGCCAGTTCTTTTGTTCTTTTGACATCTCCTCGTGCTGGTACAAGTCCAGTTGCATCCTGCATCTCCTCGAGCTGGAATTCTTCTCCACTCTTCACGATCGCATCCTCCTGGCAGTATACTTTTGTTTTTGGATGGCTTAACCAATCCTCCAACAGCTTTAACTCTTGCTCCCACTGAGTGAGCATCTTATTTGAATGCTCCTCTTCTTCTCTAATCTCCACTTGAGAATATGTAAATTTCCACTCCTCCTTCTCCTCCATGACAGTCTCTATTCGTTGTCTTTCTTCTTCTGCACCTACAATACGTGCACTGGCCTTTGTTGGGCTACTTGGCAAGAATATGTCGATTCCTCCATTGATCAGAACGCATCTCTGATCCTCCTCTGTCATCAATCCTTATTGATCTAAACTTGCTTCTCAGTTCCTGAGACTTTCATACAGTCTCTCCTTCATCTTTGTCAGCACTCCAAGTCGATCTGAACTCCTCTCATTTTCTTCACCTCGCCTACCTAGCAATCTAAACTTTCACTTATGCCCTCCTGGCAGTCTATGACATCCTCAGCTGATCTCTCCTTATTTGCCACCTGGCAATCTGAAATTTCATCTCTGCCCTCATGGAAGTCTACGAGATCTTCGACCGATCTCTCTTCCTCCTCAATGAGGTTTTCTCCAGTTTCTTGTTCACAAATGTAAACCATATCCTCCTATGTGTTACTGAGGTCTTCATCTTACCTCAGCTACCTCCTTAATACATGCTTTTGTCTCGTGGAAATCAGTTGTTGAATAGGCCACTTTACCTTATGTTTCATGGGCCAATCATACCTCCAGCTTCCTCGATGCATATTTTCCCACTGCAACGTTAATCGATTGAGCTCTTCTCTTGTATCATGGAGTTTTTTATCCATTTCCNTGGAAATCAGTTGTTGAATAGGCCACTTTACCTTATGTTTCATGGGCCAATCATACCTCCAGCTTCCTCGATGCATATTTTCCCACTGCAACGTTAATCGATTGAGCTCTTCTCTTGTATCATGGAGTTTTTTATCCATTTCCTCTTGGCTCATTTGTTGGAAGCCTCTTCTCTGACCTTGTTTATGACTTTTAGTGGCCATCTTCTCCTCTCCTTTGCTTATTGTCTACAAACCATAACTATTCTCTTATACCACTTGATGCAGACCCCCACCAACTCCCTAAGGTCTGCGCGACCTCCTGGTCTAGGATCGTTCAAAATCAAGGAGTCAAATTGGCTCTCGGGCCCCTACTGAGCCCTCAAAATTCTTTACACATGTCCCTTTTTCCTTCCATGCACCTCAAAATAGCTAACAAGGGTGCACCATGTGGCTTTGGGCTAAAACCGTGGCCTAAACAAGTTTTCCCAAAAAAATCGAGACTTCATAGATCTCGGAATTCGGGAGTTCCAATAGAACGACATAGCTTTCCTTCTAAACGCTGAAGTGTCAGAGCTCTAAACAGCGGCGAAGATCAATGGCGCATAGCGCCCGCTAAGATCTACAGTGGAAATATACGTCGGGGTTTCAAGCTTCAGCAATTTTCCCGCTCTAACACAATATTCCCCCAAAGATCCAACCCCTAAATCAGATCGAACGGTTCTCGTATTTGTTCTAGATCAATGGCTTTTATTCGCTTCGCAACTCTAAGATTCAGGGATTTTCAAAGAACCACACCACAAATCCCCTGGAGTGTGGAACTTTGAAGTGGTCAACTAAATCTCCAATGGTACACATGTCCTCCAGAACGAGTGGTTAGGATCCGCTCCAGGCTTCGGCCTTCGGGTGCCTTTCAACCATGCACCTTGCTCCCTCCCTAAATCCAAACTAGTGGAGTTGTAATCTGTCATCCACATGTCCCTCGTCACTCAACGACTAGGATTGGCTTCGACCTTTGGGTGTTCTCAACTCGAAGCAACTCTCACCTCCGATCTTCCAAAGTACCAAATCTCCAGACTGTGAGATCTCACGCCACATGTCAATTGTAATCAATGGATGATATGGACTCAGGCCTCCGAGAGTCCTTCACCCCAACTGCTTATGCTTTGAATCCTCCGGACTATGTGATTTACTACCACATGTCCTCTCTCGATCGCCAGTTGAGGATCCACTCCGCTTTTCAGAGCTTCGGGAGTCTAACAAACTTTCACCACAACACCCATTTCTCCTGGATGGTTGGTCTTCAGGACTCAACAAATTGTTGACATGTATCCTCCTCTAGTCAATGGTCCAAAACAATTCTGGACTTCGGAACTACGGGAGTTTCGAATCTTTTGCACCCAAGCTCGGAAAACCTCCCAACTCACGAAGTCCGAAGGAATTCCAGGTTTAACGCCCATGCAACTTACCTAGATCTTATGGTTATCGATCCACGTGCTCAGATCTGATGGTTGGAATCTGTTCCGCTCCCTTGCACGCTCCTCCTTCCATCTGGACTTTATCCGACGGGCCAGATTGTTTTCCGAAGCTAATCTGATGGCTTTTGTTACCTCTCCTCCATTGCGGCTGCCTTTTCCTTCTAATGAAGGATTTCTTGATACTTTTCAAAGGCTCGGCCTTTGTTCTCTTCCTCTATGAGATCGACTATTTGGTCATTGCTCGCACTGCACCTCCTAAGCTTGGAACTTGAAACAAGGTCACTTGTGCATGCCTTGTGCTTCTTCTATAGTTTGGGAGTTAGACTGTACTTGGCCTTCTGCACTCTTTGCACAGGCACTATGCACAATGACACTATTTCTCTTGAGCTTTAAACTCACTCAAACTTCTAAGGGTCTCGGCCCTTTGCTTCTTTAACAATTTTTCATGCTCTTCTAGAACGCTACGCTCGTTCTCCTGAGATTACAGCTTGACAATATTTGTCTTTGGCGCACTCCTTACACTTGTTCAATGCACTCCTTGTAGAGCTTCCTCTCAAAGTATTAAGTAACTCTGGTGTGCCCTCCTGGCAATCTCCTCACATAACTAAAAGTTATTGAATACACCTGCTCAATTCACTCCTTGCAGAGCCTCCTCCTTTGAAGTCTTTAGACCTCAAACTTCCCTGCGCACTCCTTGCGCTCGAGTTCAGAGTGTTCAGTAACTCTGAAGTGCAGACTTTGGACTATTCCTCTTGAGCTTTGGGAATTATTCTGGGGTGCCCACCTGGAACTCTCTCTTTTGAACTCGAAACAGATTTCAAGTGCACTCCTTGCACTGGATTCTCATAGTTTTTCAACTACTCTGGTGTGCATTCCTTGCACAAGCCTAAAGTACCCAGAACTTGATTCAGGTGGATATTAGTGGCCACCCACATGTTCCAACTGGCTCCTCTTGTCAGTTTTTAATGCAACATGTTCTTATGTACTTCTTTGTTATGGTGCGTTGTACACTTTTGGGGTTGTCTGAATCCCTACACATCTTCCAGGTGGATACTAGTGGCCTTCCACCTAATTCAACTGGCTTATTCTGTATGTTTTCATGTCAGCACATCTTTTTGTACTTCCAGGGCCGTTTTGGGGCAATAAACAATGTTTTTTTTGCTTGCCACAGTCAAACTGTAGAATGAGTTAGAGTTTTATAATGTAACATGTATTTCTCGAAAAGACCTTTATAATGGGCTATCACACGCCTAAAATGGAGATCGTATGCAAAAGTTACAACCTCGGGAAGTTAATGTACTAACTTACCAAAACTGGGCCCACATGACTTTTGGTGTTTCATCTCCTAGGGTTAGGTTTTTGGATGTCTAGGGTTTTAGCATTCTTGTTATCATAAAAAGGCCTTTAGCTCCTCATTGTAATTATCTTCTTGTGAATGAGCATAGCCGTCACATATCTTCTTAGAGATAAAGCTGCCACCATTCTAGCGAGTCTTGCACTCTGTATTTTTACAGTCTCTTTACAATTCTTTCATTAATAGAAATCAAGTATTGTTGTATTTCTCTGTTTCTGGCAATTTTGATGAGTATTTCATTGTAATTTCTTTACTTTCATTACGTTCTGAAAATAATCCAGATCAGTGGTATCGGGGCAGGTTGATCTTGATCATTTTTCAATACATGTCCCCGACGAGGTCCGAGTATAGCCAGTTGGGTCTCGAGTTTGTCTCTCTTGAGTTCAATCATTCTCGGACACCCAAGAAACCCTTGATGGTGGCAGAAAAGAAAAACGGTGGAGCAGAAGATTTTATTAACCTGTTGCTTGAGCAAGCGCTCGCACGACAGAGGGACGAAATGATGGAGAATTTTTCTCACATCCTTCAACGTATGTCGATAGCAACAGGTGCATCTTCATCAAGCAGCCATTTTGGAGGAACCTTTCCCTTCAAGGTACAAGTTAATTTTGATATTCCCATATTTGGAGGTCAGATAGATGTGGATGCCCTAAAAAAATGGTTAAATCTATTAGAAGGTTATTTCTCTGTTCAAAAATTTTCTGACAGGGAAAAGATCACCTTTGCACTCCCCAAGGCTCTCGCCCATGTCAAACATTGGTGGGAAACTTACTGGGAGCAAAGTTCCACGGAGGAATATGGAATATATGGGTCCGAGCCCACTTGGGAGTTTTTTTAGGATGCGGTCAAAGAACGGTATTATCTTGTTGATAACTATGAAGACCAGTACATGATGTAACACCCTATTTCCCCCAATTTGTAATTAATCATGGAATAGGAATTACCATGCTAATGCATGAGGAAAATGTAAATGTATTATTGTTTGAGTTGCCAATAACTGACTGTGGGGGTGAAGCCTTGAAAGTACTGGCCATGATATCACTAGAGGAAGAATGTGAAAACTATAAGAGAGGGTTCATGTATCAAATAACAAATCTCCCTTGATAAGGATGACAAGCCTCCTTCGAATCCCAAGGAAAGAAAATCAATCAATGAAGAAAGGACCGGTGGTTGAATCACCAACCACCCCATGAATGGAAACATGGGTTATCAGTCTGAAGTACCATAGGGACTTGCAGACCTGAGCTTCCTTCTGACAGAAGGAACCAGATAGGTCGGAAAAAACCTTCCCAAGTAAGAGGGACACAAACACGGGAGAGACCAGACACCAGACGAGGGCGGAAGCTCGCAAGGGAGAGGCGTGAAGCTCTCCAGCGAATCAAAAAAAATAGAAGGCTGAGAGCTTGATGTCGAAGAGAATCTGAGAAACCTCGCCGAGGCCACAACCAAGTGAGAAATCTCTGAGTTGCAGAAAACAGGACCCGAACAGAAGCTGAAACAGAGAGAAAACCCTCAAGAACTGTGGGAATTCCCTGGTGATATCATGGCTTGGAACGGGGGTGGCCAAAGTGCTAGTAATGAATGCCTCTGAGCCTATGGTCAGGTGGAAGGACGAACACCCACAGTCATTTGGTTGGCGGTAACCTGTAATAGATAAGTGATTTCTTACCCTGTGTAAATTATCTGTAACTGTGTATGAATCGGCTATACTGGGTACGTTGCAGGAATCAGGCATATTTCTTAATGGATATATTGTATCCCCCCTTATTTCTATTTGATTGTATAATTAGGCCAGTAAGAAAGCATATGGTTAGGATAGGTTTTATACCCGTAAAATACTTGTGTCTTATGGTGGCATAAGCCCGAGTCACAAACTATGCATTCGTCGACCGTGGACACAGTTTCATGTACGCATGCAAAACTTCCTAATCCTTTTGAGTCCCTTGGAGGACAAAGCCTGTTAAGCTCAGGAGGGATAGCGTTTTCAGAATGCAAGCGAGGCCCAAAACCATTAAGGCTCACAGAGGAAGCAAAGGTCGAAGCCTTTGAGACTTTGAAATCTTCCAAGGAAAAGGAAGAAAGCGTGAGCTCAGGGAGGAGCTACAGCTACCGTTAGATCTCGCATGGATAGTTGATAGCCATCGGATCCCGGAGAAGCTGCACAAGGTTTAACCCTCGCATATGCAAAGGTGAGGACTCGTCAAAGTCCCGAAAAGATCAGGATCGTCCATTTCAGAGGACACGTGGTAGAGATCCAAACCCATCGAGGTTTCGGATACTGAAAGGTTGAAGGACTAGAATCGTGGATTCGCTGCATCGCGAACTCTCGGCTCGAGAAATCCCGATACAGGAGAGGAGCCATCGGATTTCGGTATTTCGGTTATTCGGAGTTCAGGACGTAAAGGAAGTTGTGGTCTTGGTACCAAGAGTTTCAAACTCCCGGTACGCGAAACAGCGAAAGCATCGGGACCGTCCATTTCAGAGGACACGTGGCAAAGATCAGAACCCATCGGGGTTTCGGATACCGGGTAGTTGAAGGACCAAGAGTTTGGTCGGGGTGGATTCGCGAAATTGCAAATCTCGAAGTCCCGAGAGGTGCATGCAGTTGAGGTTTCGAGGAAATCCCCGAAAGGAGATTTCGGTAATTCGGTTACCGGGAAAACAAGAGGTAAGATTTCTGAACTCTTGACCCATAAAACCACTAAAGGATCTAAGCCGTTGGATCAGGAGAGGCTTTGAGCCGTTGATCTCGCTCAGGAGAAGGAGGACCGGAATTTCGGGATTCGACAATTCGGTACTTCGGATACCGAGAGTACGAGAGGACAAGGAATTGGAGCAACAAGATTCGCGAAGTCCCGAAACGCGAAATCCTGAAAGCGCTTGGAGGAGTAGTGTTGAGTCACAGAACAAGGACAGGTTTCGGCATACTGGGGTTCGGGATTTCGGAAGTTTCGAGGACAAGGAACCGGGGCGCTTTGCGTTGAAACTCCCGAAGTCATGAAACACGACATATTATTGGAGTGGTGTTGCGGTCTCAAGATTTCAGAACTTCGGCATTTCAGGTTTGCAGATACCTAGTTTGGTTGGCCTGTGGCCATAACCTACGATCACATGGAGGTGGACAAGGGAGGAACTAGCCTGCGCTAGGCCCCCATAGGATTTCGGAGATTCTATCCCGTGAAGAAGAGCGGAAATTTTATTATGTCGTAGTGGGTGTGTGACAAATTGGTATTAGAGCATGGTTACAACACTTGGCCTGCTTGGGCTCATGTACGATCCGCATAAAGAGACATTGTTATCTGCATTTTCTCTTTAAGAAGAAGGACCGCAGAATGAAACTATAATTTGGGAGTTTCTTTAACCCCTCTGTGGAAATGTTAAGTATTCTTATAGGAGTAGGAATGCACTGATCAGTATTACTCATAAGACCTAAGTGTGAATAATAGAGGTGGAATGAATTGTGCTATGAAGTTGCATGAGCTAGACAAGTGACATGAACTGAGTTGTTATGTTATAGTGTGACGATGGCTACCTACTAAAGCAAGTAGAGTCTCTTGCAATTGAGATGATTGGTTAGGTAAGAATTAAGATTAAAATGAAGAACTCCTTCATGATTTGGGAAATCTGGTAAGGACTGGTAGGATCCTTAGAAAGTTATAATTATTGCATTATTAAAAGACTAAACTCTGAGCATATAACTCCTCATGATTGAGAGGACTGATGAAAATATGTAGGGTCAGATTACCTGACCTATAAGGGTTAGAATCAACAACAAGGATAATCTTTTTAAGAAAGATTAAGAGGAGTCCTTTGGCACTGTTGCTAATTCCCAAGAGTGACCCTTGTTGGTTGTTCCCATAAAGAGAGGGTAACGTCCATATGAGTTATGACTAAGAGATTAGTCCTGTAAGTAACTTAAAAGCTCAGAAGAGATAGAGGGGAAATTTGGTATGACGAACATGCGTATAGAATCCAGCTTGTGTTACAGTTTGAAAACTATGGAGGTTGAGCGCAGAGTATACCAGGAGGAGTAGTGGTTTTAAGTCTTGAGAGGAAACACTTAGAAAAAGTTTCTAAGTTTCGAAGAGTTGAAGCGTTCAAAGGTGAAGCGCAGAAAACTGAAGTTTGAAGAAAGAACAAGTATGGAGGATTGAGCGGGAGAAATCCTTCAGAAAAGAATTTTGAAGACTGGATAGGATCGAGAGTCAAGATCCATTCAGAAAGAACCGAAATTTCGAGTTGTTCGATCTCGGAGGAGTAGCGCACTGGTTAGTTGCGAGGAGATACCGGAATTTCGCAAAACAAATGGGCTTGGAAGAAGCAATGAGAAATTCATGAAAAGATCATAGTCGTTGATCAAGGAGCGATCTGGACCATTGATCCTCCAGAGAAAATTTCGCAATTTCAGGAATCGGGAAAATGGAGATGAAAGGTCTTCGACTTCGCGACATGCGAAATCGCGAAATCCCGATACGCGAAACCCCGACAATATCTGAGCTGTCAGATCGTGGAAGAATTGGGACCATCAGATTGAGAACTCCGAAATTTCACAATTTTGAGGATCAAAGGATTCGAGGTTCTTCACAACAGAAGTCCTGAAGTCACAAAATCGTGACATAGTCACAACCGTTGGTTGGAGAGCCGTTGGTGACCGTTAATCTGATCCGAAATTTCAACATTTCGGGTATCGAGAGTCTGAACGGACGGTGGAATTCTCGGAGGAAGGAATACCGAAATTCCGTGAACCGTTAGATCTAGTTGATCAGCGGAGAAGATAAGGTTGATAACCTCTCATCACTCACAAGCTCAGGAGGAATAGTATCCGTTAGATTGGAATCAACAAGAGCCGTTGATCTAGAGCTTCAAGGTTTCGGCTATTGGGAAACGGTGGAGCGTTGTCCACGGATTTGCCGAAACACAGGATCCCGACGCGTGTCTACGACCCTAGGTACCGAGCGAAGGGTCATGTGAATCAAAGAGCTGAGAAAACCTTAGCTTCAGTCTTTCGGGTTTTTGGATTTCGGGGATCGAAGAACCAAATTTCCTTGCAACATGAATCCCGAAATCGCGAAACGTGAAGCGCCTTTTAGTTCGGATCGTGGTCACCGTCAGTGGTCGCGTGAGGAGAAGGCGTGAGCTAGTATGATGAATACGCATGAGTTGAATGCAATGTGAAGCCTCATAATAGGAAGCTTGATATTAATACCAGTAAGGTATGAATGATACTAAACGTGCAAAGTAATGCACAAGTATGACGTAAGAGTATAGTTATAGGCAC
>ML783007.1:388529-405521 GCA_009831015.1 Picea engelmannii
GTGCAATTTGGAGAGGGATTTATCCATAGCCCGGAAACTGCTAACCACGAGGCCACATATGCCTCCAATGGCGTTCGTGGAGGAGGAATTCCTGGAGGAACCAATTCAGGTTCTACCAGAGTCCCTTCTCTACATGGTCTCGGATGCCAATGATAGCCCTAGCACCAACATTGTTGCTACATATTCAGTGGTGGTCATGGAAAGCACCACCTGCATTTTCCAGGAGGAAATCCCCACGACAAACTTCTCGGCTGAGTCCCCACCATTGAACCCAGATGCAGATTGCGACCAGAATCCACCCTATATCTTCAACCCGAAGCAACTTGAGATTATTTTTGAAACGAGGGGCTACATGATGGAGTAGCTCCACAGTCACACCCTCATTATCAATTGAATCAACATGTTGTTCGACGCCTTCTCGAACGTGTCCGTCAAGAAGAGGTGCATGACCTGCGTGCATCCCTTCACACTCAAACCTAGTGATGGCACCCCTCACACCAGCTCTCCATATGGTAGGTTCCATTGTTCTCATAGCCCTTCTAATGTTTAATGGTGCATAGTCCTCAGTGCCTCGCTCGCATGGAAATGAAGTTTTGTTCTTCTCTACCTGGTCTGGTTCTATGCTTAGTTTTTTTTCCTAGTATGAATTTTCATCTTTTGATAGTATGTCCAGTGTGTCCAGACAGAGTTGTCAGTATTACCAGCTGCCACTTGCTCTGGTTTCCAACTAAATGGCGGAGCAAGTGGTGGTTGATATTTTTTGCCAAAAGAACAATTGGTTGCCACCTGTTTCGGTTTCCACTAGTTTGGCGGAACATGTGGCATTCAGGTGACATATATCAGTTTTGTATAGTGACAGAGCATTAATAAGGAAATGCCCCTTTTTTATTTACAAAAAAAAATGTTTCAAGGGGGGAATCAATCACAATAAAAGCTAGATCAATGCATGGAATGTAAGTAAAAGTCTCTTGCAAACAGTTTCTAGAATATTAATGTTTCCTCATAAAAAAAACATGGACCTATTTCAGATATTCGAGGATGCCTGTCAGCTTATCAAAATCTATTTCGCAATCATGGTTGTGTGGTATATGCAAAAATGAAGGCCAAATTTCAACACTGGGGAGTGCACTCATTGAATCCAATCATGAGATTAATCCTTGTCAACTTGATGCTCTCTTCCTTATCTATATTTAAGTGTACAACATTGCTATTCCCAACTAGAATAATGCAACAGATATCTCAAGAAATGGAAAAATTCCTATGCCAAGGAGGTAAGACTAATAATAATAGGTTTCACTTAGTTAATTGGGCTATAGTCAAATCTCCAAAGGACCATGGCAGGATGGGAATCAAGGATCTTTTGTTGATGAATTTGGCGCTTGGGTAAACGCTATTATGGAGATTGATATCAAGTAAGTACGGTTGGTGGAAAAAATTCTTCATAGAAATATTTCCTTGGAGAAAGAAAGCCACATGTTGAAAACCTACAAGAAGTAAGAAATGGTTGCATAATCTGGAAGATAATTAAGTTAGTGACTCCCATCCTTGAGGATAAATTGACTTGGGTCTTTGGTGATGGGTGATCTATTAGTATTTGGCATGACAGTATTATGGGCAAGCCGTAATTGAATAGATTTTAGGAGCTTCAAACTCTTAAAAATTGGTTGATCAATCAACCAAAACTGTATCTTTATGATATCTCC
This sequence comes from Picea engelmannii, assembly GCA_009831015.1. Taxonomy (NCBI): domain Eukaryota; kingdom Viridiplantae; phylum Streptophyta; class Pinopsida; order Pinales; family Pinaceae; genus Picea; species Picea engelmannii. The sequence continues at coordinate 390,233 of ML783007.1, forward strand.
TCGTGGGCTAGTTCGTCCTTTTGGATTGTTTGGAAATTTCGTGATCTACCACCAGATTTGATGCATCTTATTACAATCATCTTGTCTCGTTTAAAAGGTTTTGTGCCTTGGAATTAGGCTACATTGTATCGTAGGGGTTGGGGAACAACATAATATAGTGTCAATATAGGATATGCACAATAGCTAAATAAACTAGCTATCCCACCAAAGTTTGTGATATGGGAGAAAATTTGGCACCCTGATGGCCTTCCTAAGGTTAATATTTTTATTGGTGATTAGTACATGGGAAAACTCTTACAGTGGAAAATCTTCAAAAAATAGGGATCCATGGGCCCTCTTGATGTGCACTTTGCCATGCAGATGTAGAATTGGTCCAACATCTCTTCCTGAAATGTATGTTCACTTCCTCGGTTTTGTCTTCCACTTTCAAGGGACTTGACTTGATATTCAGAATGCCCAATTCATGGAAGAACATGTTCTCTCAATGTAGCAATTCATATCAAGGATCCCTCATAGGTAAGATGAAGTTTGAAAGGATTTGGTTGGCATTGCCTAGATACTTATGTTCCGGCATTTGGCTCGCAAGAAATAAAGATATTTTTAATTAGGAGTGGGCCAATCCATATGTGGTAGAAACAAGGGCTAAAGTGATTTTAGTAGAATACATCATAGCAAAGGGTAGGAATACTTATGTTGGCCAAGGGTTGAGGGAAGATGATGAGGAATGGCTTCGCCAATTTCAATTGAGCTCTCACGTTGAGGAAAAAATAAAGGATAAAAAACATACTAGATCACACTGCTAGCTTCGGTTGGATATATATGGTTTTCAAAAGTGACAGGTAGATCAACAATCTCATATTCTATTTTTTGTTGGAGCTTCAAAGCAGAATCCTTGGGTGGCAGGTGCGAGGGGGGGGCTATTATAAGCCCTAGAGGAACAACAACAATGATGTACACTTGAGGTCTCGGTATTGCATCAAATAAATTTGTGGAAGCTTATGCATTAATGCAAGGGATAAAGTTAGCAATTGAAGCTAATATTTGATCTTTGATCGTCGTCCATGATCCAAATCTCTTCATTAGAAAAATGGTTTCAAGACTATTGCAACTGACCATACTCTTGACGCAATACTTGACCAAGCTAAAAAAATAGGTCCTTAACTTCTCTAGTATCAACTTCTTCCATGTCCTTTGATAGAGCAATCGGGTTGTGAGATAATTAACCCGATTGTGAGAGAACAATCGGGTCCTTAACTTCTCTAGTTTCCATTTTTCTAATAGAGCATCAATGGAAACTGAGATAATTAACTCATTCCTTAGTATCAATGAGACATAAGCCATGTATCAAAGAATTGAGGCGTCACATGAAGGAGTAGTTATGAGATGATATGGGGGGCTCATTTCCACATACCCTTAGTCATGATGTTGCACATTTATGTGCTTGGGAGTGGAGTTATCCTCAGTCGCGACTGGATTAATTGGATGGCACTATGGAGGAAGCAATATTAGTTCAATGTAGCCCTAGAAAGTGCAATTTTGTTTGGATTATGGATGCAAAATTTATGTGAGCCTCCTCCTTAGGAATTCAAGTATGGCAGTCTCTTAGTTGTAGAATTTGATTTTTCTTTGGGATTTATCATTGGTTCATCCTTACTTCAATTCTTGTGTGTTCCTACTCTGGAATTTTCTTCTTGGTTCTAGGAGAGCATAGGATTGTTCCTGGTGGTATGGTTCTAGTTATTTTTTTTTTCTCTAAGTCTCTCAAGTGGTTTTGTTTTTAGTTTTGAGGATAAAGGTACGTTCTTCAAAACTTTAGTGAAGTCCTTTCAATGCCTCTGGTGTGACATTTTCATCGCCTATCTCATCCATTAGATCACTTGCACTCTGTTGGGTTTGGGTATAGTGTTTGAGAAGGTGAATTGGTGTTCTCCCTATCACCTCACAATGGATTACAGAGAGATGAGGGAGATTAGGAGGACTTTCAGAAACCATGAAGAAGTTATCTAGGCAAACACAACATCCATCTACACAATAGATACAAAGATTCATGGAAATGAACAAAATGTAGTATCTTAGGTAGCAACAATTATGGTCACACTTGTACAACAAAAACATCAAATGGTCGTCTTGGAAGTAGAGTGTAATATGTTGGAGGATTCAGTGACAAACATGAGTAAGGGATAACATTCAAGGGAATTAAACCAAGTTCAATCAATGAATTCCAATTGTGGCAAGTTGAATGAGGAAGCAACAATGCACTAGCTAGATGATGTAATGGAAATTGAGCAGCTAGCTCTAGAAACATGAAAGACAACATTGGAAGAAGCAGCGAGTAGGCACACTTTCTGTTAAGTTTTCATGTTTTGTAAGGTTATAATATTATCTAGCTTGTTTTGTATAATATACACCTCTCAGAAGTACTAGGTTGTTTTCCATGTGGACATCATTAGGTTAGGTTGCCAGTTCATAGATAGACTAGAAATTTGTTATAGTTGGACATCATTGAATCATTTTTGGATGTAATCTCTTTGCAGTTTGTTGCAGTCTTTTTACTTAATATAAATCTTCTAGTTACTATTAAAAATTAAAAAAAAATGTTAGAAGGACACAAGAAGTATGAGAACAAGGCTCAAAGGGATGTCAATAGACTAAAAGGATGCACAATGAGCACAATGTTAGGACACTTAAGAATGCATGAAAAGGCCATAGAAAAGGATATCTTCCTATAGAATTCCATTTTGTGTCTCCAATTCATGATAATAATAATAAAACACAAGAAGAGGACGTGGAAAATGATGCAAAATGGACCTATTGTAGTAGTCTTGAAGATAAAATTGGTTTTTCATATTTTTCTTGCAATATAGAAAATCCAAAAGTGGGTTTGGACAATTCAACTATCTGATATTTTATGTAATAATTAATTTAATAAAAAATGACTAAACTAATTTATAACAAATGTTACCATTAAAGAAAATTTTGAATATTTATATTAAAATACAAAAAAGGGAATACAGACATATCAAAAGAAAACTAAAATATGCCAGTCAAGATGGAAAAACAATGCAAAATAGATGCTAAAATGAAGCAAATGAGATGTTAAAATGATGCAGTGGGGACATTAGATAGATGCGAAATTTGGGAAAGCATACAAAAAAATATGCAGAGAGAATGCAAAAAATTCTTGTGCATCCCATTCCCAAGTTCCCTATAAAAAGGATGCAAATTGAGATGCCTTAGAACTAGTATGGTGGTAGTGAACTTATGAAGTCTATCTACATTAAACTACTTACATAAACTGTAGTGGAAACCTAACGAGGCAGAAAATGACCTAGAATCTTGAGGCCATTTTCAACGTTAAACCTATGTAGAAGAACATGTGTTGTCATGGTTTATGTGAGAAATTCAACTGATTATTATATTGGGATAGGTGGAATATAATTGCTCAATCAAATGACATATTGGATTAAATGCATTTGTAAAAAAAAACAAATAGATATACTTAAACATCGGTGCATGATCTAATGACAACAAAATTAGACCACCATTCATAAATGAGGAGGTTTATCCATGCATGCTCTGCTCTAGCATTAGTTGATATCCATTCCAATTACCATATGTTGTACACGTCGCCCTAAGTAGTGTGAGGCAATAAAATGATAAAACCTTTTGACAAAAAATAGAGTTACATATATCTACTAAAGTACCATGTAAAAGGCACAATGTTATATCACATGGGATTGTCACATATTTGACAAGGTAAGAGAACACAAAGTTCTAGTAGACCATAAATTACTCTACTCCCTTGCATATACATCAATAACTCACATGTGATGAATGTACTTAAGAATTTTGGACTTAATGGGTCTACTCAACTCGACCTTAAAAAGGAATGACTCTACTTGAAATTATAATTCTTGATCAAACTTGGTCAAACCCACAAGGACTATGCAAAATAGACTAATTGAGTAAGACAAAAGCACATAGTTGGATCCATCATGAAGTGCACTATCAAAATTGGCACTACCACAACACAATTTATTGTATTGGATTAATCATATACAATTTAATTTTAAAGTGTAATAGGTTATATACATGCTCAAACAAAAATCAAACATTCATTTTATAGTGATTGAAGTGATGAATTGCGTAGAAAATCAACTCCAATTTCTCATTAACAAAATAAATACAACAAGAAAAACGAGCAGCATGAATCTACCTAAACTATCCAACTAATTAACTAATTAATTGACTCTAGTTACAATGTCACGGTGAATATTTATAATCTAGCTAAGAAAAGCACAACATTTTGTCTCTTGGTTGGTAGGGTTATGGCCTAGCGACAACTAGGAGAAGTTTTTGTGGCAGTGACATAGGTTCAAATCCTTGTGGACATGTTCATCCCATACATGGGTTTTGTCAAATGTGGCCATCGATTATATTGAATATTGTTGATGTAGCCTTTGGAGAGATTATTGTATGGCGTTAGTAAGGTACCAACAAATCGTATTCCTCACTTAAGTGTGTAACAATTGGTTGAGATTCTTTACAAGTTTATCGTCCATTAAAACATGGGTTCCCATTAAAAAAAACACTTTGTCTCCAAACTATTCATAATCTTTGTGATGCATAATTGACAAAAACTAGGGAAAAGGAAGAGATAAAGGTGGGAAATGATCCTTCGTGATTATTGGTATGCACACAAATTCCCATATTTTCCAACTGCGTTAATGCATCCATGTTTGTTGGTTATATGTCTACGACAAATTCAATGTGAAAGGCTACATTAAAAATTTAGTTCAATCAATGTTCTACCTTCACAACCAAGTTGCAACACTAGGTTTGTGCAAAAAGGATTTTAGTGTGCCCATGACATAATGGTGTTTGTCACTTTGATTTGGTCTGGGATTTTATCACTATAGTGTTTGCTCTATGTTGATGGCATTGCATTATTCCATGCCTCTAATGCAATGATCAACTCTACTTGACCACCCTTAGATAAAATTTTGGTCGGCCTTCTCTTTAGTGAAACTATAACTCTCACAAACTTAATGAATCTCTAAACTCATTTGGCATCAAACCTCCCCCTCATGAGTTGTTGGTCCCCAAAAACTGCCTTGCTAGTTAAGGAAACATCTTTTGGATTTGTTCTAAGGTATATAACTTTTTGGCCTCAATTGATTGGCATTTTATTGTGATCTAATAAATTTTATAGGTTCCCTATATAGTTGCATGGTCTTCAAAGTTCAAAACTATGTATTATTCTAGCTCCATGTCATCTTCAATGATGATTTCTTCCAGAATTGTCATGGAAAATTATTCCTTTTCAACATGTAACATCCACAGTTCCTAGAGCTTAAAATGATACACATCGAGCATTGGATGTATTACCATACATGGTAGATCCAACTTGAATATGTTCTCTCCATTCTACACAATGGTTATGTAATGACCATATCTTATCACCTTAAGATTTTCATATTTCTCCTTGAAGAGATATTTTTGAATGTAAAACCAAACTCTCTCTTGCATGAAATTGGTGATTTGCACAATCAAGGACCTTGTTCCTATGTCGGTTATTTTACAAAACTTCTTGATCTCGATCATGAATCTTTTAGATGTGGTCAAGGGATATGTTTACTTTACCATGTGCAACAACTTCCTTCATCATGACCACCTTGGGAATGAAACCTATAATAGATAAAGGACCATTGGGCATGAATCCAAGGCACATTTCAAAAAGTGAAGTGTACATTGCATTCTACACCCTGTGATTTTAACTATAATACATATAGGAGATATTGGTATCCCAAGTTTTCAGATATTAGCGATTCCAAGTTTTTTGGATATTGATGATTTACAACCTCAATAGGTCCATATTTTTATAGATGAAATGCAATACTCCTCATTAGAATAGTATCCATCAATCCCCACAGTGACTGCAAGAAGTAGTTGACAAATCTATTATCTAGTCAAAGATAATTGATGATGGTAGAGAAAAGTGGGCCCAAACTTCATCTAAGAACAACCACACTACTTGTCGTATTAAAGTGGTATTATTGCATGATATCACATTGACTAGTTTATTGAAGCAATCCACTATTCGAGGTATCAAAAGCAAGGTTATAATATTGTTTTTCCTTTACAATATTTATTCACTATGTTGAGCTATTATAGGCATGTAATCCACTTCATGTAGTGTGCATTCTCGTTCTAAGAAACTAGAGAGGCTTATGGTCATTATGCATAATTGTCTCATTACTGAGCAAGTAGTGTCCTTAACGCTTAATGTCCCACACTAGCACATAATCATAGGCCGAAAACTCAAAATTACATTTGGAAAAAGTCTTTAAGTAGTATGTGACATGTCTTTGATGTTACATTAAAACTGCACCCATGGCATGTTTAGAAGCATCCATTTAAATCTCAAAGGCTTGTTGAGTATTAGAAAAGGCAAGGACATAAGGATTTACTATTTGGTTCTTAATCTCTTCAAATGATTTTTTTTGTGTCACTTCCCAACTAAACTAAGCACGAACATGATTCAACACTTTGAGTGGGTGCACAACATGGAAAAAGTGAGCTATGAATTTTTGCATATACTTTGTCATTCCCTTGAAGTTGCACAAGTCATGGATGTTCTTTAGCAATGACCATTTAACAATTGAAGTACTTGTTGAAGCAATGCTCTATCCATATTAGTGCATGCAAAATCCAAGATATGCAAGTTCTTGCTACATGAATGTTACACTTATCAATGTTGACCAATAACTTATATTTGTGTAAGGTTGTAAATACTTGGTTAATATGGTGCCAGTAGTCTTATAGACCTTGCTAAACAAAAGGATGTTGTTTAGATACACAATAAAAAATGAGTCAAGATATGGTCTTAGCACTTTCTTCATCATTCTCATGATTGTTGCAAGGGCATTAGTAAGACCAAATACTATCACCAACATTCAAATAATCCTTGGCATCTTTTTATGGCTATATTCCTTATATTTCATAGTTTGATACAGATATGATCATAATTGTTGATCAATACTTTTGGTCAATTTAGTGTTTTTCATATTAGTTACTCTTAGGATTTTTCTTACACTTCTTCTTGCTTATTTCCTTTACTTATCTTTTCTCGTACTAGAAATTCCAAGAACTTGGTCATTTTTTTGAATAATGCAGAGCGGGCCAACACTAATCTAAAATCTGCATGTATGTATGCCCTTAGAACGATAAGTCCACATTCGTGTTATTGATTTTTTCTCATCTTTAACCTTCAACTACCTTTTCTTTCACTTCCATCTTTTATACTTAGTTGTTTTTCGAAAATTCAAATGTGGATCGACATAACAACTGTTAAAAAAAAATTTAATCACCCAGGTTCGCATTCTTGTACTTACCAAAACACTTTACTTTCTTTACTTTTTCATTTTCTTTTGGTACTTAGTGAAATTCAAGCAATGCAGATGCATAGCTACATATCATCCCTCATTTTTTTCCTAAGTTTCCATCTCCGCAACTCCACGGGTCCGCATTCACTTTCCACCTTTTACTTCTCTTCATACTTGGCCATATTTCTCATTCTAGATTGGACTTCCTTACTCCCCCTCACTTTTACTTTTTCATAGGTTTGCATGTCCGCAAGTCTGCATCTCTCTCAACATTTAACCATATTCACAATCTCAATGTGGGCATTGCCACCCTTTCTCGAAGATGTGTTCACAAGCATTTACGCCCGCAACCCCACAACTTCGCATTTCCATGTTATACACTTAACATTTCCCATACATCATCTTTCACCTTCAAACTTAACACTTTCCATCCATCGTACCATCACATCACCATTTCCCATCATATTAATTATCCCTTCCACTTCATCCGCCACTAGTAAAAGAATAATGTCGTTATTAATGCATAATACATCGATTAAGGGTTGTAACAAATCCAAGTCTCATGACAATTGATGACATTTAAAGCATGATCTATGATTGATTGAGTTAACAAGGCAGTACATGGTGGAATTTAATAAAATAAAAAAATGCCAACCTATAATTATCGACAATAACACCACCTTTGTGAAAAGCAGAAAAGATGTCAAGTAAGAAGAAGGAAGTGTTTTGTGGAGATATATTGAACACATTGGGTCGTGAAGATCAACAGTTCCAGTGTTCTAGGTGTTACACACCTAAGTTTTGCACCACCAAATATCACACTTAAGTGTCTCTTCTGTTAAACACCTAAGTGTCGCACTTAAGTGTCACAACTTCCTCACCATGAGAAAAAATATGTCATACTCCCTAGACAAGTTGAGAGGCAAAATTATCAGTTAGAGGTCAAAATGATACATTTTTCCTTGAGATTTTGGCCTTAAATGAGTTTCATCGCCCCCCTTCCCATATATAAGGAGCAATGATCACTCCCTCGAAGTGTCCTAACGAGCGATAGTCACCTTGTGCGAATTATGGTGGGGCGATGAAGTTGTTGCGACCATTTTGTTTTGATTTGTGAGGTTTTTTCCAAGAGTTTGCAATTCGTTAAGGAATTGGTTTGAGCTATCTCCTATTCAAGGCTAGTCAATCTTGTTGGTTGAGCCAAATCATCTTTTGACCACATCCTCTCCTAAAAACTATCCTATGGTTGTCATACCTCAAAGCCTATAAAATGAAGGCCATACATGAGTCAAAAGAGAGGAGAATTAAGAGCATCATACTTATGATTGTGTGAGATCCAAAGGGTTCGATGGGAGAGCTTGGAGAAGTTGTTGCAACGTCAAACTTGAGATTGTAAGTTCTTCCATTTTGTTGGTTTTCCATTAATACACAACTTGGCTTATTCCTCTCATGTCTATGCGTCCAAGTGTATGCATGTCTATTGTTGTAAATTCATCATAGATAGATCTATTTTAACTTAACAATATAGTGTGGAAGAAGGAGGTTTCTCTTTGTTATTTCCAGGTCTTTTCTTGAGCCTAGGAGCTTGGACATCAAGGTTAAAGGTTGGAGCAACGAAGACAACCATCGTAAATAGGTAAGTCGTACATCTCTTCCTTCTCATTCTAATTGTTGAAATAGGTCTAAGAGGAAAGTAGTTCACCATTTGTTTTCTTCTATCTTGGATAAAGAGGGGTCTTGATCCAAGTGGAGTTTCACCTGTCTGCAGGGTGAAATTTAACATAACACCAGGGCATATAAGTACTACAATTCTCTTCCTCCAGTTGAGAAGAAGACGAACCAAATATGAACCTCTGGAATAGAATTGGCAGGATGTGTTCCAGACGTAACTGACATGAAAGAGATTTTTCAATGGTGCATAGATATTTTTTTCTTTGAAAAAAGAATAATTCAAATGCAAGGTCATCAACCCATTTCTCTAGATCCTTCAACATTTTCTAAAATTCTACGACTCCCTCCACCAACTATGTGATTCAAGAGCAACGAAGTTGTTGAATTTTAGAAGCAACACAAGGGAGGGAACAGACTGTTGAGAAACTATTTGGAAGATCCAACATGTAACCCTGGTACTTCTAAAATCGAGGTAAATTCGTTAAAATACCCACACATAGAATTCACTTAGTTATTTTCCCGCATTTTTGGTTTGGAATATAATATGTTTGTAACAAGAAATGTTATATATGTTATGCATTATGTCCTGCATGGAAAAGCTATCATTGGGGTTATCTCATCCCAAGTGAAATTTTGTTTCCAATTGAATAACCTCAAAAGACTCACAAGTTCTGCATGACTTCTTACCTCAATTTCACCATTACTTATGGTCATGTTTTTGAAGATTTGCCTCAGGAAAAACATGTGGATTTTAAGTTTGAACCAGTTTATGCATGGTATTCAATTTTGTACAAACATAAATCCCAATACAGTTTCTACCCGATTCACAACAATTTTATCTCAGAATTTAAAAGGTTAATATTTGGACAAAGCACATCAAGGCTATCCTTAGAGGCAACTTCTTTTCTCACTGGAAAATGGATTTATGAGTTGTCTGAAGAATTCACTTTAATTAGAATATTTGGTAGTAAGGAGAAGCCTTTCCATTTTAAGCATCAAATAAACTCTTTGTTGGAGAAGTATGCAGGCAATACAAAACTTGGACCCACTTCTTCCATGACAAAAGGAAAAGACAGTTTATACCCCTACCATGGGAAATTGGGGATTGCATTGTTAAACATACAAGTCACCTGAATGAGTTGGCGGGACATCATGAACATATGGGTTTCAAGGAAGCAAAACTTGTTGAGGGTTTTGATCAAGATAACAAATTCACTACACATATGCAGTTAGTAGGGTATTCATCACACTTCATCATAATTGAATAGTTTCAAGAAGGTGGTGGAGATAACTTGGATCTCGAGGAACTAGTGGCCTACCAAAATTCAAATTATATAGGAGAAGTAAATAGTACAAATGAAGGACATAGACAACATGGCAGAAAAACAACAAATCAAAACCCCAACTCACCAACAACGTCTCAAAGAAGCACTCCATCAAGAATGAAGAGCAGGACCAATGAAATGGATACTAGAAAAACATCAATTGGAGGATTAGATGACAGTGAAGATAAAAACCCACCAAGGAAAAGCCTTGAGAAAACACATATTCCATACACTCATATAAAAAGAAAAAGAAATATATCATCCGTGGAAATAAACGCGTCAGAAGTACAGGAAAGTCCCCATGCAATGGACATGGACGAGCTCATTGAAGAACTTGACTAGTCTGTGCAAAGGTTGTAGAATACAAGAAAAATTGTTGATACTATGATGACCCTGGATTCTGAAATATTTGAAGAGGAATCTACCACTCTACACCATGTGGCATACAATCGTGAAACCAAAAAACTATTGTTAGAAAAACTTAATACCAAGAATAAGAAGTCATCGAAACGATGGAAATATTCGATTGAATAGGATGGAGTAGCACCATATAAAATTGCAGACTTTCATGGAGATACTGGAGATGCATTAAGACAATCAATTGACAAAATGGAAAGAGAGAATTTGGAATTAAAGAAAAGGGTAAAATAATTAGAAGTTGCTTTGGTACCAAGACCACTGTTTCCAGAACCTTTGAGTTCTATTCAACCTATACTTGAATTGGAGGAGATCCCCGAAAGCAGTATGAAATACAAAGGCTCATCAAGTTTATTGCAGACTGTAAAAAAATATGTCAATAATGCCATACAAAAAAGGGTTGATATAATTCAAGAAATTTTGGAGCTCTCCTAAAGTATTGCTAGCTTTTCCTCCAGAATAGAGAATTTCAAAGAATATTTGCAGAAATATTTGGAAAATGATGTAGGATTTTTCAAGGAAGCCGTGAACACATTTTCAACTAAAGTCTCAATTTTAAATGAAGCACAGAGAAATGAACAAAAACTTCCATTTCCTTACCATATGAAGTAGATCAGTGCATGTTGGTTAAGGAGAATTAAATAGTTAAGAGAAATGATAAATGAAATCGAGGCCCTAAGGAATAGAAAGAGAAATTTATTCCTTAAACTTGCTAGTCTTACCAAGAAATTAGATGGTCCCAATTTATTGATGGATACCATGATCTTAACCAAAGAATCTTTAATGGAACAACTTAAAGCACTAAAAGTTGCTTGGGCTAACAAATTTACCGAAACTACTAAATTTTTTGAAGATGAAGTTGAAAAATGGTTGGTTCGGTATATCAACATAAATAATGAGGTGGATGACACATTGCATCAATCACAGCTAGATCTGAGGGAATTTGAAAGTCAATTATTTGAGATTAAAACTAAACATAAAATTATTGTGGCACCTTTAAGAGAGTACATTGAGGAATGGTTGAAAAAGGCATTAATCAAAATTACTTAACCAAAAAATCAAGAAAAAGTTAGAGTAGTTATGCCACCTCAACCACAACATGTACCTATAAAGGAGTTGGATGCAAGCAAGTGAAGGTTAATATATTTTTCCATCACAACGAGTCAAACATTAACTCAACCCTTTCAATTTTTCTTCTGTCCATTTATGTTACAAATCATTTATCATCTTGCCTTTGTCTTCTCGGTATTTTGTGGGATTCATATTGATTATTGGCTTTCCTTCTCTTATCTTCCAGGTTTTTTCATTTTATGGTCCGCGAGAGCCCAATCCAAGTCCTCTTTTAAGGGTGAATGCATTTTATTTTCTTTAAAGACAATTACCTTTGTATTTAAAGACTCGTTATTATTTTTGAGACTCAAAGAGAGCTACTCGAGATATTACATTACTGTGTTCTCAAAGACTTTGATCAGAAGCATAAGTTACCCAATGTTTTATCTATCATAATTTTTTTGGTACTTTATGGAATGATAATTTAAAGCTCCCTTTTATTTGTGGTCCAATTTCCATTCTCTCTATTTGTGGTATTGTTAAATGCTCTAATGAATGTTGTGATGGATATATCAGTTCTATATATTTTGTATGCATCTTAATCTATTCACATTGTAAATATTATACATGTGAGTTTCTTTTAAAACACATAGTCCCAAATCTCATGTGTTGTTTTCCTTGAATGTGAATGTAAATACAAAGTCTCGTCCTTCTTAGATTTTGTTTTGTTTCATTTTATTTTCTTGGAATTATAAGAACAAGAGGAGTACCACCTCTCTAAAAACGCAGGGGGATTCATATCCTCGTGAGGTTGACCTTAAGACCGTAAAATAGTCTTTTAGATCAACAATAACCATACTTCAATTCCATCTTACCAAAAATAATTGTTCCCTGGAGCTAATTTGAAAGGTCACTGACGTGCAACACGGGCCATTGGTTGTTAATGGTGACTGCATTAAGAAGTTTATAATCCACTCATATTCTTCCTGTCTTATCATTCTTTGGGACCAAGACGATCATTGATTGACATGGTGACAAGGTTGGGTGGATGTGCCCTTTATCCAACAACCTCTAAATTTTCCTCTTGATTTCTTCAATGTCCAACAACAAAGTCTTACACAACGCCTCATTGGGTAGAGAGGGTCCGTGTTGCATGTCTATGTTGTGTTGTATTGCATGACTAGGAGGATTTCCTTGAGGTTCTTGTAGAAACTAGGAAAAACATTGTAATAATTCATCATATTGATCCTTTTCACACAACTTCTCTTGTCATTAAATCTTTGCACGACAATTCATTGGAGACTTGATATTAATTGGAAAGTGTGACTTTTCCTTGTTTGGTTGTATACTGAGCAACATAAATTGTCCCAAGACCTTGATCGTTCTCCAAGCTTGTATGATCGAAACTAGTACTTAGGGTGTTGGATTGATTCACACTTTCATTGAATGGGCTTGACCATATTTGACTAATAAATGTCGATTCCTACACCATTGGTAGTTTGCATATCAATCCCATTGGTATGAATTGCCATAAATTACTCTACTCACATCCAATGGTACAACATCAAAATCTACTTCATAAATGTAGTCAACAAAGATGTCAAACTTTACCTTGCACTTACATTAAACATGTAAATCCTTGTTCTTGTTAAGACAACCCAAAGTGTAGGGTTCAAGATGCATGTTTGTGGGCAGATTGTGCGTCTTCACTATTGCTTTTGAGATTATATCTCATTGGTTGTCCATATAAAAATATTATAGGCACAAGATTCTTTTTAATCTGTATCTTAATGACTAGTTTCGCCCACTCCATGTAACTAGGATGGATATAATTAACAATTGTGAAATTACTTTAGTTGTGGAGTTAGGCACTATTGATTTTATTTCTCCTTGCTTGATCTATGTGGACTTGTGGCACTTCTCTAGGTGTAATTTCCAAAAATATTGTCTCAAATATCTTATATGCTTACACTAATGGTATAAATAGTCTTCTTTTGCGTGATACGCTGTCCCTCTTATGGTGACTTAGAGTCATTATTATGTTATGCAAACCTGTTAGCAACATTTATTGTCTTCGGCATCGGGATACACAGGTTCGCAGGTTGCTCGAGGAGCGCCCAAGCGCAGCGCATAAAAGAAGTCATTTTCAGACTTAAAATCAAGCGAGCGGGCATTTTATTCTTCAGAGGAAAGGATCCAGAGACAAAGCAGAACAACGATTGATGGATAATTGCAGTCAGTCGAGTCACGCCAAGTATAGCGCTAAAGTTTTCAAAGAGGAGGATGGTCAGAAGTCTCCGTGGAGAACTCGCGAAGTAGCGAGGGTCGTTGATCGCGATCAGTTGATGCGTGGGTTCATTTCTTGAACTCAGGGTTCGTGAGTTCGGAGGGCGGACCATAGCGTTGGGTGTCTCAAGTCACGAAACAACGAAGTGGCGAGAAAACAGGAGCCGTCCATCTGAGGAGGACAGGTGGCAGAGATCGGTGATCTCGCGAACTCGGGAGTTCGTAGGGTAAAGACCCAAGTATTGGGTACTCAAGTCGCGAGGACGCGAGAAGCAAGAAGGTGAATAATCGTTGGATCTGGATCGAGGAGAACCGTTGGATCCGCACGTGGGATCGCGTATCGGGGCCTCGCAAGAAAAGGCTCGAGAATTTGGGCGCGGGGATCACGGGATTGCGAGAAGCGATATCCCGACAGCTGGAGGCAGTGGGGGCCATAGCAGAGTCGGCGAGTGGAATACAGGTGGCACGAAGCCTCGGGATCTCGCCGCGAGAAGTCCCGAAGTATTGGTGTTAGGATCCGCGAGTCGCGAAGTGCCGAGGGCATCCAAGGCTTGGGCCCACAGTATCGTCGAGAAGATCTCAATCGTTCATCCAGAAGGACACGTGGCACGATTAGGCTCCTCGCCTCCTCGCCCTTCGCAATTCTGAAGATCGAGGACCAGCCTCCTCCCAGCCGCGAGACTCGAAGTACCGAAGGCGTCCAGGACCCGGGCCCACAGTATCGCCGAAGTGTTTTCAGCCATCCATCCAAAGGGGACACCTGGCGGCAAACTGAGCCATCTCGGCGTTTCGCCCCTCGCGCCTCTATGGCACAAAATGCAGCTCTCTTTTATCCCGATGCACGAGGTGCCGGGAAAGTCTTGGACATGGGCCCACAGTATTTCCGAGATGATTTAGGACCATCAGATTTGAGGGACGCATGGTGCGCAATTGGGCTCCATCGCCTCCTCGCCCCTCGTAACTTTGAAGATCGAGGACCAGCCTCCTCCCAGCCGGGAGACGCGAAGTGCCGAGGCTCCTGAGCGTATCGTCTCGGCCACTCCCTAAGGAAGCAGTTAATGAAAATCAAGCGGGTGGTTGAAGCCTCCTTTCAGTCATTGAGTAAGGGGAATGGAGGGTCTGGTAAGCTGCCTTCCCGCAGGGGTCCTGTCTATC
>ML783007.1:440089-458141 GCA_009831015.1 Picea engelmannii
CCCTTGGAAGCAGAGTCCTCAGAAATTTGAACTTTGTGTAGAAAAGTGACCAAATGAAAGATGACCTCAAGGTGAAAATGGTGAGCTTCGAACTGTGTGTGGACAATGGGTTGCGGTGTTAATTTCTTGAAACCTAGCAATCAAAAATTTTATGCCAATAATTTAACCACTCAGAATTTAATCTACTGCTGATATAAATTTTGTAAACTATGCAGAAAATTTACAGTTGAGTTTTAACCAAAAAATACACAGCGAAATCATAAACAACACACACATTTGAAAACATATATTTCTGGGCAATGCCCTTGGAAAAACCCCGAAGGGAAAACCAGTAAATGAGAGGATTTTATTGGCTTTAGAGGAAGAAAATAATTACAACAACTAATTTAGAAATTTCTTATGGCCCAAAAAAAATCGCCCTACTTTTTCGCAGGACTTTTTTGCAAAGATTTTTCGGCTGCTTTTTCACATTGCTTTTCAACTGTTTTTTTCGCATAGCTTTTTCGATTGCTTTTTCGTTTGCTTTTTCAACCTTTCCTTCAACTGCAAATTCGCCCTCTTCCTCTTAGCTCACTATGTACCTATCACACCCTCACACTCTCTGTGAGTCTCTCACAATGTGTATGTGATTCTCTCACCTCGTCACACAATGTGTGCCTCTCACTCTCCTTAGATATACTTTTATAATCTCTTAATGACCAAATCCCTAACCCTAAGATCTCAACGATCAAGATTAGATCTTTCCTTCCCAAGATCGACGATTGTGACTTAATCTCTCGTTGAGATGACTTAAATCACTTAAGTTACTCAACTTTATAAAAGTCACTTCAGTCATTAAATAAAAGCCACAATAACTTTATAAATGCAATTATAAAGTTACAGATCTAGAGAGCGTCGCTTGGACACCTTTGCATGCTAGGCGTTGCCAATGTGAAATTACCTATCCGAGCTACCCCAAAAACTAACACTCCCTCTTAGCGAGAAAGGTACTTTTGGAACCTCCACCTAGATCCATTTCCAACCCCATCACTCCATCTGTTGCTGTAGCTGCTCCCTATGAACCAGAAAGCTTCCTTGCCCTCTGCATTGGATCCTGTGCGGAAGACCCGTTCCTCTTCTCCATGCCCTTAGGAGTCTCCTCACACTCTTCAACATCCAACTGTGTCATCTCATACCAGCTGAGACTCCTGACAATACTAGAAGTAGCCTCACAACCACCTGTCATTGACGTTGATCCTAAATCCAAGATCCCCTTGGACTCACACACAGGTTGTCCCAACAACCTATATAGCCTCCCCTGTCTGACACCAAGCACTGTTGCTGCGTCCAGGGTAGCTCCCTCTGGATATATGAACACATGTTCACGCTCGAACACAACTCCATATCCCTCATCCTCCAAAGCTGATACTGAGAGCAAACTTACCTTCAGCTCTGGAACAAACAACACCTCTTCCACCTCCAGGGATCCTCCTGACTCTAATTGGAATTTCACACTTCCAACCCCCTTCACTGCATGCATGGTACCAATCCCACAATCCACATGAAAGTTTGAGTCTGTCTTTGAACACTAAGGAACATCGACCTCATTCCCATCATATGGCGAGATGAGCTATTGTCCACAATCCATGCTCCAATGTCCCCAAACTCTGCACTACCATTGCTTGAAAGACAAGACACAAGAAAAAGTTCCTTCTTGAACTTCTCAACAAAATCATCGATCTCATTTGATGCTGATGCTGCTACCCATGTCTCCTTCTTGCCCTTCTTCTTGTTTAGACATTGACATGCATAATGGCCAGTCTTATGACATTCAAAGCATTTCACTTTGCTCATGTCCTTCTTTCCATATCCTCTACCCTTCTTCTCATGGAGAGAAACATTCTCCTCGTCTTCATCACCCTTAGGTTGATTGCCTTGAAGAGCCTCCTCTCGAGTCTCCTCTTAAGAAGTCATCCCACAACCTCTGCCAGCCATGTGTTAGTTTTAGCTCGGTTTGGTGTCTCAGCTGTGCCTATTGTCCTGGGCTAGTTGAGGGACACCTTAATTAACCCATATCAACATTTCTTATCTTAGCCTTAAGTTTAGGCTTGCAACAATTTCTCTTTGAGTGGAATGTGGGGCCCAGGCTGAGAGGGTGCAATTTCTTTGCATAACTTTTTCGATTGTTTTTTCAGTTGCTTTTTTGGGCTTTCCTCCTGCTCGAAATTTGCCCTCTTCCTCAGCCAAATCACCCTCTTCCTCTCAGCTCACTGTGTGCCTCTCACACCCTCACACCCTCTGTGAGTCTCTCACAATGTGTATGTGACTCTCTTACCTCCTTACACAATGTGTGCCTCTCACTCTCCTTAGATCTGCTTTTATAATCTCTTAAATGATCAAATCCCTAACCCTAAGATCTCAACGGTCAAGATAAGATCTTGCCTTCCCAAGATCGTCGGTTGTGACTTAATCTCTCGTTGAGATGACTTTAGGCATTAAATAAAAGCCAGATTAGCTTTATAAATGCAATTATATATAAAGTTACAGATCTAGATAGCGTCGCTTTGACACCTCTGCTTGCTAGGCAATGCCAATGCAGAAGTACCTGTCCAAGCTACCCCAAAAACTAACATGCGGAACCATATGTTTGCATTGGATGACGTGCTTGAGGAGATGGGTCTGGATGGTCTTGGTCTTGGCCTAGTCGCTTTGTAGCAAACTTAGGCACTAGATCTTTGGACCAAAGAGGATAATGGGCTTGATGATCGTATCCATGAGTTGCAACTTAGATGAAATGTCTTGGAACTGATTTTGGAAACACAATCTCTGGAGGAGGGTAAGGGAGTTGTATCCCTTATTGGGTTGGGTTGTAAAACCTTAACAATATTGAAATGAGGCTGCATAAACTGCCCCCCCAAATATATGAAGTTGAGATCTCCATCTCTCCCCCCTTCGAAGTAGAAGTGCAAGTTAGAGATCTTTGACATGTTGAAGATCATAACCTTGGTTTATTGAGGTTGACCTTCAATTGTCGGAGGTCATGAAAAGTGGTTAGGGCATCAATCTCTCTGTAGGCTCTTAGTTGAGGAGGCTACTAGGGTCAAGTCATCGATGAAGATAAGATAAGATAATTTTATTAATGTCGAACAAGTGACCATAAATAGGTCAAAGGGACTGCTAGGTACATCAAAAACAATACACAGTGGTAGTGCAAGTGCAACTCCTAAAAAACATAGCTATCCTTTGAAGCCAAAGACTTAGAATATATAATCTATCATCAAATAAATAAAAAAGATACAAAGCTCAGAATCTAAGAAAAGAGAGGATCCATCTTTGGAACCCTAGAGAAATATATTGACTAAAGGCGCCCAAAGTATGTGCTCAGGCCTTCACGGAGCCATCGCTTGCCGATTAGGAGGGGGAGTTGCTAACCTTCGAATCTGTATTGATAGTAGGTGGATCTCTCCTCCCATTTGAGGCCGAAGTGAAGAAACCCTTGACATAGGACTATCTTGTTGAACTAGACAATCTAGAAGTATTGGAAGATTTGGATACAATGTGTTGCATGGGAGAGGTTGTTCTTTGACGAGATCTAGAATAATGGGGTGGAGGGGGTTTGCTGTGAATGGAAGATTTACCTTGGGCACGAATCGAACAATGTCGCAAAGGTCTCATGGGTGGAGGGTGGGGATATCCTCGAGGTCTCATGGATCATGGATCTAGAAACTGAGGTGGTGAAACTACTCTTTGCCTACCTCTTGGCTCACATTGTTTGTGAGCATCGGGAAGGATGTGATCATCCTAATAGTATCAGGTGGTGTGGGTGGTCTAGGAACAAATGATTGAAACCCAAAATCCTCCCTCATGTATAAAGCCAAGCATTGCTGGTTCGGATTTCGAAAGAAGATGGAGAGGGAGTTTTGGGACTCTTTGAAAAGGTAGTTGTAGTGACCACAGATCTCATAATAGAAGAGTACAAAGATCAAAACTCGATGTAGGAGGTAGTGGTCCCTGTCTTGGATGTCCTTAAGAAGGAAGGACTTTATCTCGACTCTATCTCGTCAATGTAAATTCGAAAGAGGGTCAACGAGAGGGGGCTATCTTGCTTAACCCTAGTGGTACATTGGATGAAGTTGTAGAGTCCATGTGCTGTCTAGATGGCTAAGGACTAACTTGTAGATCTCGCGATGGTAGCTTGTAGGGTCTCCAAAGTGTCAATGTCATGAAGCCCTTGGAGTCTCTTAGCACTGAGTCAAACGCTTTGTAAAAGTCTACAAAGCAATAGAAGACATTCGAAGAGCTATGATGAGCTTCCTCAATAATGGCCTTGAGTGTGAAGATGTGATTGGTCATTTGGTACACTGAGTGGAAGCCAACTTGCTCTCTAGCCTTGAGGTGTTTACTCTCCAACTCAATTGAATGCCATAGATGCAGAATTGTAGCATATAGGTTAGAGAAAGTATGCCCAATCATTCTAGTTCGATAGTTGTTTGGATAGGAGTTGGCTCCCAACTTGAGAACATGGTGGATGACTTGTTTGGACCATGCATAGAGAAAGCCAAATTGAACTACATGGTTGAATAGATCAACAATGTGTGAGTTGAGAGACTTGATACCATGCTTCAGGATCTTGGATTTGAAGCTTTACTTGTTGGATGCCTTACTGGTGCTCATACCCTTGATTGCTCTCTTAATGTCTATCACTAGAAAGAGATTTCAAGGCCGAGGTGGGGNGGGGGGGGAGTTGGTAGTGACACAGGTAGGGGCTTGGTCGGGGATATCATAGAGGGAATCCATGCGGATAAACATGGTTTGGGATCCAATTCTTGTGGGAGGGTGTGATTCTTAGGTAGAAGGGTGTGTTAAAAAGTTTTCGAGGAGTGATAAAGGGCCTCACAAAGCTTGTGTCTCCTCAATGAGAGGAAGGACCTCTTCCTATGGTGGAGGAGGTAGTGGTAAGATTTTCTAATGGGGGTCATGTCAAAGGTGAAACACAAGTGTTTATGGAGAGGTATACATTTCTTGTCTTACTGATGGTTTATGGGGCAAGATCCAAGGGTGGGGCTATGTACGTGCTGCTGGATGGAGTGGGGTTATGAATTGAGGACTGACTCCCTTAAAACCTTGTAAAGAGTCTCCTACTTGGTTGTGGTTGTGTATAGTGACCAAAGATGAATTGTGCCCTTGCCATGGAAGCCCCATTGAGTAATAGGATCAATATGCCCCCTATTATCCATGGCTTGTTCTAATGAAAAGATACAAATATATTGTATAAATGCTCCAAATTCCTCACGTTCTTTCATGGTAGTTCCCATAGTCCCTATAGTTTTTCCACAAAGTTGTGTAGAATTCCTGTGCCACTTTAGAATCCTTTTCTGGGGTTGTCTTTCCTAGCAAGGACAAATTTTTAGAATGATAATATTTGGGGTACAATGCATAGGTCAAAAGGTGTAATGACGTGGTCATTTTTTTCAACCTTTTGGTAACTATGTTATTTGTTTGATTGTAAAATATTTCAAAAGGGTCTCTTTCATTGCCTTGATAATTTCCCTTATTCTTTGCAACATATTATCTATGGTTTCATAGACTTCCCCCAAGAAAGGTATATCTGGGTCAAATGTCTTGATCGTGGTCGGGATTGGCTTTGTAAATTACAAAAGGTTTTGCACCTTGTCTCACCATACATCATTAAGAAAGATAGACCTTATTTTTTTGTCCTCTATCAAAAGTGGAAGTCATCGACGACTCCTGAAGAAGGTCGATGACTATCCCTTGTAATGCCTATTTGATCTCCACTATCCTCTTTATGACCAGAGTGTGGGAGGCAAAACTAGTTTCAACAACCTACAATTTTTGAAAAATTAAATCTCAAATAAAAAATCATATACATTAAACTTGATAAATCATAATACAAATCAATATTGATTAACAATTATGAACCTTCAGTAGCTCCAACTTTGCAAAATCTCGATATATGGCTTGGGACATAGAATGGTTGGTGATGAACATTTGGATCTCCTCCGCTTCTACATATATTTTGCTGATCCAGATATATCGTTAATCTTGGAAAGCATAAGGTTTCGGGATTGTATTGTGCATGGAGTCTAGAAAATGTGATCATATCAACCCTCCATAGTAAACTTGCTAGGGTTCAAACTTGTGTTGTCTATGATGACTTGGACAATGTTCTCTTCCCCCACATTATCTATTGCATCAGTAAGAATTGTGGAGATGAATGTTGCATCTTTCATCTTTCTCCACTTCACCGCAATCAACAATCTTCAAAAACTGTCCTTTGGGGACATAATGACATTAATTAAAGGGTGGTTTCTTTGGTCTCTCCGTCCATCATAAATAATGGACATCCTTGTTTTTGCCCAAGTATCTAGGATTGATCATAACTGTCTATCCATAGATTGTCTTTTTGATGTCAACTATGTGGTGCAAACTTTTTTGTAATTAGGGCTTTTGTTCCTTTTTGGCACTTCATTATCTGCCTTAATCATTTGTTGGCAATAAGGGGAGAGCATCAAATTAATCGCTAGCCTATTTGCATAGATGCAGCGTGCTACGTACTTATCAATATTTTCTCCCCCCTGATTATTAAACGTTTCTTCAAAAGGTTCTAGAGTAAGCCTTTTACTAGTCACAACAGTTTGTCTAGATGGCAATGAAGGCTTAGCTACAAAGCTTTGCACAAGGAGTTTTTGCTTACTATGTCTCCTATCTGCAACATCTTGCAAGGCTGCATAGAATTTAAGTTTTGCAGCTCAAACTTGATATAGGTCTGCCATTGGCAGCATCTGGACCAATGCATACCAACTCCCCAGCATTACTCAGTACAGTGAGATGGCCTTTCACTCTAGTGCATGAGCAATTTAGGATCTTTTTGCATTCACTGCATTTCCATTTGTATGAATCACTATTGCGATTTTTGTAGAGGGTTTACACATACTGCCATAATGGAGATCTTGTGTCTTTGTTGAGAGCAGATTCATGTGGTATATTCACTGGCTCATTCGGCTGTGATGATTCCATGTCTATAGTACTGTGTATGTAGGGAATTTCAACTTGCTGTAAGTAAACAAATCGGAAAACAACCTACTTTAATCCATCCTATTTGTAAAGTGAACATCTGTGTGGGGTAGCTATCATCAGTTATAAGACAATGTGGCTGCTAACTTGAAGTACTAGCTTTGTTGTGAACAATGATTTTATAACTGAACTTTGAAGTACTGGCTTTGCTGCTAACTTGAAAATGAGTCACTGTAAATTGATATGGCCTGAGAAATAAAATATGTGTAGATGCCAATAAAGTTCATATTATATGAATGGTCTCAGTCTTCAGCCAAAAAGTAAGGTCTGCTGCAATACATTGCCCTTCATTATTAAATTTAGATAAGTAACGAGCTGCAACATTTAATAATAAATAGACATGAAGGGGGCTGTTTTTATCTTGGAACTGAAGCTGTTTGACAGCAAGCAGTGAGTTCAAACTTCAGATGAGTGGAAACATCATATCAGATCAGTCACCATATGGGATTTGTAAAACAAAACAAGCCATTTTTTATTTGTTAAAAAGCTTGAAACAAGAGTAAAAGAGATAGGATTTGTAAAACAAAACAAGCCATTTTTTATTTGTTTAAAAGCTTGAAACAAGAGTAAAAGAGAAAAGATATGATATTCGTATCCATCAAGATTCAAAACTTAAAAGCAGTAGATTTCAAGAGTTAAAAGAAGCATATATTAGTGCACCAATTAGCACCAAGAGCATTGCTTTTCTCATTGCACTAATGTGTATTTTACATTTTAAAATGCAGTTTGGGGTGTGGATATGAGGACCAAGTAAAAGTATATATAGTGGCAAGGTATCCTACCTACAGAGTTTAAAAACTACATATTGCAGTGAGCACACTAAATATAGAGCCCAATTCACTAGAAAAGCCAAATTCAAAGATGTCATAAATGTATTGTAAAAAGGTATGACTACTAGTTGTTGACCATGATGATGATGATGATGACGATGGTTAACGTCCACTGAGACCAAATTTGGTCTATCGGACCTTAAGGAAGGTAATGAATTACTTGGTTTACTAAGCTACTGCACTATGCTGGGCATATCTATATTGTCAAAGTCACCCAAAGTTTGCACCTGGCCTCATCAGCACCCACTAGGGGGTTTTGATCAGAAGTCTACTTTTTGATACAAGCCTGATCACCTTGCTGCTAGACTACACTGAATAACATTTCAAATCTCACCTGATTCGGTAGATAATGCAAAATTAGCGTACAGAAGAGCACTGTGGAAACATGCAATGAGGCACGTAAACAGTCAATGGAACATAAAAAATCAAAAACAATATGCCCTGCAAGTATCTCAAGCATACCAGATCACAACAAGGCCTATGCAATCTCATCAACTCTAAACAGTGGCCAAAAATGCCAATGAATTAATGATAAAATAATTACTGTAAATCATAACTTAGCTCTGGATTGGTTCATACTCCCCTAAAAATACCGAATGTTTCATTTCTTGAGTCTATGAACATGTAAGAGACTGCATAGGTTCATCTTACAACCATTGTTTTGCACAAACAAACTACAACACAAGTTTGGTGTGAGAAATATCTATCTTCTTAATACTTATTTAGGATACTCATTTCAGTTCACTGCTCACTGGGTGTTTTGGAGGGGGGAGGGGGTCCACTGATAGATAACTTAGCCCTTAGGGTTTAAACAATTGAAAAAACCCTAAAAACACTAAAAAAACTTTTTTTGTTGGGGCCCTCACTGGTTCAGGATCTGTGTAAAAATACTGTGGTCGATTTCTGGGAATCGGGAGCCATTTCCAGCCAAACAGGGTCTGTCTCCCAGGTGGATCCCTGACGGATCTGGAATGCAGATCCACGGATCAAGATAGATACCTTCACCTGCAGATCGGGTAACGTGACATTTTTCTCCCTTTTGAGGTGTTATACAAAGTTTTATGTCTGGCTTTATTTTCCTTGTATCAAAATTTTCTGTAACCTTAAAGTTGGAATGCCCAGTTCCACAAAAACAACTATCACCATTGAGTAGGTACCAAGCTTAATATTTCAATAAATGAACTCTTTCGACCAGACAAATCAGAAGACTCTCTATGACCAAAAATTGTAAACGCTATACTTATAGAAAGGCCATGCATGTCTTAGACATTTCCAGTTATAAATTTCTGGTTTCATCACGTCTCTTTCAGTGTGTTTTTTTTTTTTTAATTTTTTATTTCGTCCTTTAAGTTAACTTATTTAGTTCTGTTCATTTTTTTTCTGTAAGATTTAAATGCAACCATTAATTCCGCTGGTATCATGAAATTTGCACTCCTATGAAGAAATACCCGTGAACAAAACAATTTTTTACTGTTCAATTTAAAAAAAATAAGAGCCTAACCTTTTTTTGGGTGTATTTATGTATGCTTCAGTTGGATGCCAAAGTATTGGCACATATGCTAAGTTAAGTTTGGACACTTGTAATGTCCCCATTTTGGGACATTATAATTTTACAGAGTGTTATGCCTACCAGAGTATCCAGATAGGGGTGACAAAGAGTTTGGGAGATATTGAGGGGTTTTATTGGGCCCGACTTGCATCGTTCATCATCAGGATCCATTCCGCACAACTTGGTTTTGGTTTCATTGCATTCCGACGATTTTCGTAATTTTGAGTTATTATGGGTCATATCTTAATTAATTTCACTAAGAAGGTCATAATGGGCATATTACTTGGATAAACCTCTTAGTGTAATAGCTCATCGGAATCGGGAAGAAGAGCACTACAGGATAAGATGATGAGAAGTGACTTTCAGTGGTCGGAGAAGCCGTAAGGATGGATAAATAACTTTTTAGAAGTAAAATGATTAATTAATTAATTAAGTGATTTAATCAAGGAATAATAAAATAAAGTAAAAGTCACTTGGAGGGAAAAGATCAACAATGAATTAGGGTTTCAGTAGTGAATTAGGGTTTTGGAAAGCTATAAGAGAAGAGTCAGCGACCTAATTCATAATTATGCAGATTATGACTTGTCATTGAGGAGAAGAGGCGCATCTCAAGAGAGATAGTTCAGTGGATTCCATTTGGAAGACACCAGTTGGCTGATTTCGGTGTTGAGAGACACACCCTAGTCACCGAGGAGATCATTTAGGTCTTCCATCATTCTTTAGTAGCAGTTACACAGTGTTCAACAGCAAGGGCGCATTCATCCAGAGTGAGGGCGCAACTTCTGAGAGGGTTTTTAGTCGACTTATCCCATCCAGGGAGAATTTCGAGATTTCCCTCTGACCCATTTGAGAGGAAGGCAAGGCGCATCTTTTGCCTGGTTCCTCATCAGATTCTGACGGAGGAATCAACTGGGGCACATTTTCTAGACTTGGAAGTGTGACACTTTTGGTGGATACATTTGGGGTTCCAGAGCGAGCATCATGCCATATTCAAGGAAACCCTTCCGACCCATTTCCCAGTGGAGCAAGGCGGTTATTTTGAGACACATCTTGTCCGATTTCGACGGTGGAATCACTAGGACGCATTTTGCCAGAATAAGAGGGGCGCATTCCTCCAGGGGCATCCGTTCGGGGTCCAGACTCATTAGTAGAGGGGTCCGATAGATACTAGTACTGAAGACTAGAGCACGACGCATCATTTGGGACAGTTTCCAGGCCATTCCGAGAAGTATAGCTCCCAGGGCAAATTTTCCAGACTTCCAGCAGTTATCGTCAGAGCTGCTATATTCCCAGCGCACCCATTGATTCCGCAACACTCACATATTCCGGGTATTATCTTTTAGTTGCTTATTTGTATTTCGGCTAAGATCCTTTGTTTGTTGATCTAGTCGAGTATTGTGAGTTTATTCAACCGCGTTCGGCCATTTTGTAATCCACAGAGATATCATAATACAAACTTTGCAGTCCTTTGTCGCATTTATTATTTGTATGATCATTTATATGTTGTAAACCATTGATCCTACACACACATTAGCAACGTTTCCTAGACTAGCCAAATCAGGAACATTACAACACTTATGCTAGTATTATTTTGGGTTGCTTTGCCCCTCCAAATTTCTGCCTCATCACAATCTGCCATATCAGTTGGGCATTTTCTATTGGCTGTATGTCGCCCTTGCAATTGATGTCTCTATAATCCATTGCGCATCATGTTCCTTCTGAACATTTTTGTGCTCTAAAGGAACGAATTTGTATTGTTCTTTATTGGTGAGGTTATTTGCATCAATCTTCTTTCAAGAGAACCCAGTATGGATGAACGTTTTTGTTCACACAATGTAATGTCTGCAAGCATCTTCTTAGGGCATTGCAAATTGTATTTTTTTGCTAGGTTGATTTTTCATATCTACAGTGTCAAGTTAGGGCATCTTTCTACCCACAATTTATCTATCCATTTCTTCTAATCGTTGCTAGGGCACATTGAGTTGTCTGCTATTTTTCTGTCGCATAAAACATTTCATGTTAGTGTGTTGCTTGCTACATGGGTGTCTCTGCCTAGTTTTGGGTCTCTTTATACTCATAATAATCTATTATCACCCTCGAGTGAGTATGGATAGTGGCTGATTCTACTCTTGTCATTTGCTTCTGGTCTTTTGAAGATTGTTTTTGTTCTTTAAGAGCAAAAAAGAAGCTCTTTTCACTCCTGAACACTATGTTTCTGTGAGAGGATTTCATACAATTGCAAGCAGAAGAGCTGAATAAATAGGTAATGATGGTCTGTTTTGTTTTCTCTAGGCACCTTCTAGGATGTGATTTCCACACTAGATCTTATATTCCTCATTGAAATGCATGAGAGCCTAGAGAGAGGTGTCCCACTTGTTATGTGATATCATTTGGCATCGACATTTAGTGACAAGACAAAAAAAATTGGTGGATTAGATGGATTTGAGGGTGTTGCCTGTGTCATTCATGATTGCCTTCTTGTCCAAGGTGTTAGTAGTAGCTTTAGATGCATATTCTGGATATGTGATATGCATCCAGATGCTTAGGATATGTGGGGCGGAGGGAAACCCCAATTCTAAGAGAGTTTGGGGTTATAAAACCATTGTGAATATGCAGGAAAACTATATAAGCTAATACATACATATCCACAATGGAAACAAAAATATGGCATAAAGCTTTTCCATTTATCATCAAATGGGGAATACATAAGTTGATACAACCAACAATGATTCCGAGATTGAGAAATATTGTTTGTTAGGGTTTTGAAAAAATTGTTCGGTGAAATCTCGTACACTAGATGACTAAAAGATCTAAGAAGCTTAACAAAAATTTTCACACAAATATTTCTACGAAAGCATAAAGACTTGGTTACAAAAATGGTTAGGCTTCCATAACAGTCTTGGGTGATTGCTCGAATTCCTATGATTTATTGGCATTCTTGAACATGGACGCATGGGGTGGTTAAGTTGCACATTGCGCATGTCACTGCAAAATGCACATATTAGCTAATTAGTGCTGAGACGTGTGCCCCTAGCTTGGCGCCTGTATTAACTAGGCATGTGTAGCTGTAACTTGATGCTTTGCTTATGATGGAGGTCTTATGGGTGCGTGGGGGCTTTGTGCCCCTTGACCTTGTCAGTTAATGGTGAAATGATGCCCCAGGGGGTGCTATCCCTTGGATCCCGTGGGGGGTGTTGTGTGCCCCATTTTTGGGCTTGTGCACACATATTTGTGTGTGGGCATTTGTGCTTGTGCTCAAATTAATATATGTGGTTACAAGTCTAGAGGGCCCCACCCCACCTTCGAGATGTCTTCATTGTGGTTTGTTACTTTCCTTTTGTGTCCTCGAATGTTGTGGTTCATATTGATGGTGGCCTCTTAATTTGTACTCGAGGATTCTGTAGTATTCTTCTTTAGGCGATTTCATTGCTTGCATTGGGACCCTATAGATGTCGATGTCGATCCATGACTTGGCCAAGGTTGCACTATGCATTCACAAGGTGGAGAAAGACGTTATTGGTTCGCAAGATAGATGGATCTTATCATAATTTATGGAAGGCACCTTCATTTAGGTGATTCCCATGGTGTCTTTATTCTTAATGGGATTCCCAATGTCTTGGGCCCTAATAGATACACTTGCTTTCTCCACGTTGTCAAGGTTAGTGTGGTTGATTATGTTATGGCTAACCACAATTTGATCCCCCATATTGAAAATCTCTTTTGTCCCCCACCCACTCCACATTGCTGACCATATCAACCTTGCCTACACTCTCATGGACACTCCCCTGCTCTCAAGATCCTATGTCAACCCACCTATCATGCTTCATTTTGACATTGAATACATCAATGCCTATGTTGCTTGTGGGACGCCTCAGTATGGCACATGGCCTTTTTGACTTCATCCAGAGTACCATCGGGGTAAAACTTGGGTGCCCCCTCTCATCGACCGTCTTCGGGATCTATATTGATGAGTTGGAGTCCTTCCTCCATGAGCACATCTAGGAGGGGGATGGTTGTCTTCTATATCATGTGTTGATTTCCCTACTCTTATTTTCTAACAACTTTGTCTTGTTGAGGGCGTGCAGAGACAGATTGGCGCACTAGCCAACTTTTGTGACCTTCGCTAGTTGACGATCAACTTGGGTAAAACCAAGGTTTTGATCTTCAATGCATTGGAGAGCTCTCTTACAGACTTACAT
This sequence comes from Picea engelmannii, assembly GCA_009831015.1. Lineage (NCBI taxonomy): Eukaryota > Viridiplantae > Streptophyta > Pinopsida > Pinales > Pinaceae > Picea > Picea engelmannii. Next base: position 453,742 of record ML783007.1, read on the forward strand.
TTATATTACCAGGGGGCAGAGATTGAGATCACCACAACTTACACTTACATGGGAGTACAGTTCAGAGGGCCTCGTTTTAGTATGCGATAGGCTCTTCGATCTCGACTCAGTAAAGGGTACGGTTTCCTGGCCCTCATCTAGAGACAGTGCTTCTTGGGTCAGTTTTAGGACATCTCATCCAAACTCTACCTCATGGAAGCGATTATCAGACCCACAGTTCTCTATGGCTCCGAGATCTAGGGGTTGAGCTTGTTACAGACAGACTGGGTCGGGTTGGAGAGAGTCCAGACCCTGCTTCTCAGGTGCTTCATCCACTACAAGCGGAGGTTCCACAACCCATTATTTAGGTAGGGTTCGGTGTCCACCCATTTCGCCTCGAGGTTGTTTTCGTTGGTGTCTTTCCTTCATAGAGTTGGGACTTTAGAGACTTTGCCACTGGGAGAGAGTGGTACCCCTATCTCACACTTTGCTCCTCGGAGGCTCTCACTTCAGATCCCCCCTCAGGCCATGCATGAGGTTGGTTCTTAGAGGTGTCTCGGCTTCTCCAGTCGATGACTATCTCCCCAGAGCGCCCTCCCTCGTTCAGTTTCTCTCTTGATACGCCACACCATCTCTTGCTAACTAGACAGGTACTGTATCAGTCTATCAGAGAGGACATCTACGGATTGTACATTTAGGTCACTTGGACCTCACCTCCGATGAGCATGGGCTCGAAGATGTCCTTCTACCTATAACATTTTTGGAGTTGCAAGATGGCATCATTGTTCACTCCCCTTTTACACGTAGGCACTGGATGCACTCTCTCAGGATCCCTTTGGGGCAACTCCGTGTCAATTCTCATTGAGTTCGGATTGAGACAGACGACCATATACCACGGTCTGATAGGATCTGCCAGATGTGCCACCTTTAGGAGTTGGAGACAAAGATGCACCTCATTTTTAGGTGCCTCCTATACTATGAGATCAGAGGACACTATCACTGCTTCTATAGAGACTCGGGGGGCTCCCTCTATACTTCCTTTTTGTACCAGGACCATAGATGCCTAGCCCTCTTCATGAGGGAGATCTTTAACCACATATCTTAGTTCCTACATCCCATGCCTTGCCTTGTGATGACCAAGACGATCACCTCATACTTTAATGTTGATCCATTAGACTAGAGCAACAAGCGAAGGGTAGAGTCGAAGAGTGCACTAGACATTAGATTAGTGAGACCTCGTGTCTCTCCTCTGTCCCTCCCTCCAAGAGTTTGATCGATATCATCGAGATCGATTCAAAGATGTCGAACTGTACATCAATCCATACATCCTCAACGAGTTAGAGGGATCAACTCCAGGCGAATCTAGAACAGGGTGTCTCTCGTCCGTTAGATTACCCCCAAATCCAAAGGAGCAACCAAAGATCCATCTAGATTTTCTTTCTTTCGACCTTAGATGCTAAGAGTATCCCCTGCTCCTACATCCCCCCAAGGATCATACAACTGGACCCCCCAATTGTCCCAGAGGACTTCGACACCGAGTCGGTGTCCAGTTTGCCCCCCTTGTCCTTGGTCATTAGACTCAGGGGACTTTGACATCATTAGCCTCATCGTTAGATCTCCCTCTCACTCTTTCTCATGACAGACTCTTGAGTTGTCCACTTTTCTAGTCTTGGACAAACTCCCTTAGTATTTTGTATCATTGTACCCTTGTCACGACCATATATGTATGTTTTAAGGTTGTACTACTGCATGTTTCTTTCTTTATGTTATTTTCAACATTCTCTAGGAGATGCGCTTGCACTCCCACATTGTGTTCATACTTGCTGTATTCTTCAGTCCCATTGACCTACTTTTGTGGTCATTTGTTGGACATTAATAAAATTATCTTATCTTATCTTATCTTTTCTTCCCTCACATGTACCTTCGTTTTGTTCTTACCTAAGACCATCCTCTATCTTGTTAGCACATAGAAATGAAATGAAATTATATTAATGTCTATGGATGGCCAAAATAGGTCAATGGGATTAGGAATATCAATATTTGGTAACAACCGTAAGGAGCACCTAGAGCATTCCCTAAGCAGTTCTAAAATCATAGGTTAAGGAACGAAATAAATAAAGAAAAACTAGTTATTGAAATAGAAAAAGGGTGGTAAGCCAAAATGGTAACTCTAGAAAATGTAATAGTAATACTCCAAGATAAGAAGGCATCCTAATGATAATGTTGTGCCATGACAGGTCCTCTAGAAAGTTGTTGATATTACAAAGGTCGAGGAGAAACCCTAGAAAATGAAATAGTATTACTTTAGGACAAGAAAGTATCCCAGTGTCAATGTTGTGCCATGACAAGTACTCTTGAAAGTAGTCAAGACTATGAAGGTTGAGGATACATCTTGACTAACATTTGAATTAGAAGAGGGTCCATCCACCCCTATCCACCCCTCGAGTAAGTATCTCATGAACTATTGGTATGATGAGGAGTGTAAGGTTATGTAGAGGTAACTCCATTTTGTTTTTAGCCATGACCCATCCTCTATCTTGTCGGCACATAAAATGAAATGAAATTGGATTAATGTCCACGAATGACCACAATATGTTAATGCAACTTCAACATTTGGCAACAACAATAAGGAGTTTTTAGGGCAGCCCTAAGCAATTCTAAAGTCTCAAGTTAAGCAAAGAAAGAAACAAAGAAATAATAGACAATAATATAGGAAAAGGGAGGGAATCCAAAAGAGTAACCCTAGAGTTAAATAGTAGTACTCTAGGATAATAAAGCATTCTAGTGACAACGATGTGCCATGACAGGGTCACCAAAAAGTAGTTGAGACTATTGAGGTAAAGGAAGAGCAAAACCTTGGTCAACATTCAAATTAGAAGAGGAGCCACAATCATCCACCACCTTAAATGTGCCAAGGATGAGCTTGATAATGACCTATAGAGAATGGCTAGGGTCGAGAGGACTTGATTGTACTATCTTGGAAGAAACTAGGGACTCATTGTTGTACCTCCCATAACATAACATCTCTCTACGAGGGAATAAATTTGGTGATGGGCATGTCTATCAGCTTTGTGTGGAGAATGAGGAAAGGTTTCAATTATGCTACACTAAAGTGTGGAGAGTAGTAGGATGAGGTGGCCTTGTGGTCTTTCTTGTAGGGGGCATCGTCTAACTAATCTACTATTGTGTTTGTGCCAATGACACCACTATTAGTGAGGTATTTAAACCCTATGGTGGTTGAGAAGGGCTAAAAGGAGGAGGTAATTGACCTAGCAGGTCCTTAAGAACCTTGTATGGCATGTTGTCTAAAAGTAATTACTTTTTGAATGTTTAGGGCGAGGAATATTTGCTCCAAGTATTAGAAAAAGGTTGTATAGGCCTTGCCAAAGTCTTCTATAAGCATTGAAATCACCCTTTTGGATCTTGTAGTAGATGGGGCACTCGAAAATGAAGTGCTCTTTTATAGCCATGGAATCTGTTGAGACATATCAACATGTAAATGGTGGGAGCATATTCTTAACTAACCAACTGGAATCTTGAGTCCAAGAGATCGATGACATCATATGTAATTAGGATGAACAATAAGATTGTCAACAATCTACAAGAAATGATTAAGCTAGCTTAGTGTTGAGAAGCTGTGGGGGGGGGGAGACCAAGTGATTTGAATGTATTATTAAAAGATGTCGTCTTTGATTGATTAATTAATCTCCCCCCTGAGGGTGGTGGTGGGGGGTGGCATCCATTTGTAAGGAGGGATAATATTGATGTTTCCTTAGGCTCAAGAGGTAAGATTTTCCTATTTTGAAAAGATGTTAGCTTCTTTCAACTCTCCTTTCGAAGAAAGCCTCGCTCCCCTCGACTATTGATTTCCAATCTTGGGTTTCTTATGCCAATCTCCTCTACAATGTGCCAATTCAAATCCTTAGTTCTTTGTTTTTTCTCCTTGTACCTCATGTCACTTTCTTACCCAAGGAGATATTAAAAGAGCTATTTGAACCTTGAGCACTAGAAAAGTCGCGAATGGAGAAGGGCTTCAAGTTGAATTCCTAAAATATGGTATTGAGTCTCATGTGCTTCATAGTGCTAACCTTCTCAATCATGTAGTTTGCTTGGGGTTTCCTCCTTTGTGGGCACAACATATAATTGTCCCTATTTTAAATTGGTTGATAGTTTGGATCCAAATAATTACAAGACTATTATGATTGTGCATACCTTTACCAAAGTTCATACTACGGTTTTCAACATGGGGCTTTATGAACATTTTGAGAGAAGAAAACTTACAGGTAAAGGCAAAGCATGTTTCAGAAGAAACCACCAGACCTTTGATCACATCTTTACACTTTGGGCTATTATTGAAGAGGTTAAGCAATGATCCTAAAAGGCTTTTGTTGTTTTGTGGACTTTTGAAAGTCCTTTAGTGT
>ML783007.1:489416-499977 GCA_009831015.1 Picea engelmannii
GAAAATAATCCGGATCAACCATACAACTTTTTCCACAGAATTCCATCTCACGGGGAGAAAGCGGTCATATGAAATGTCGATTTCAACCATGTCAAAGTCACCACAAAGAAGCATTGCTTCTAGGAGTTAATCACTCAACCATATTCTAGTAGTAGCTTTCTTAGAAACATACTATTTGGAAGCTTCTATTTGACTTTTTGTTTTATTTTGGGTAGGTAAGGTGCTAGATACAATGCTATTACTCCTTTAACTTCCATTGGTTACAAGAGAGAAATCTATGCCCTTAGCCGCATATAATGGGGGGTATGTCTAGCTTGAAATTGGGAACTTCCTTTTTCCTATAAACAACGATAATCAAGAAAGCCTATTGAATTCATTTTTCTTTGACCGTATACTTCCCATAGGTATTATAAAGTCTCCTAGACTTTAGGACATACAATCATTCCATAAATAGAGATGGGTCCTTAAACTCTATTGCTTTCTATTCCATTCGGCCAATAACTCCATTACAAGCTTAGTTATGCCTGGAATGGGGTCTAGGTCATTTGGCTAGGTTTGTGTATTTTGCAAGTGTTCTAGTGTGACTAGCTACATTTAATTGAGAAGAGATGTCCATTATCTTTCCCTTAGCTAAAATTTTAAAGGGCTTGTTTTGGTTACTGCTGCTCTTGAATAAACACGTGGTATCCCAGGATTGTTTTTTACAAGTTTCCATAACTTGATGGTCATATTTTGGATATAGCTCAAGTGTGGTTCATTTGGGTTGCTTGGCACATCATAGACACAAACTTACTTGTGAGGGTGTGGATGAAAAGGATAATGTGGTTCATTGCTTACAAAATCACCAAGAGACCAGTTTTTGTAAGATGGTCCATAAAGGCACAAGTAGGCCAAGGATTCCATTCACAAAGGGAATGCAAGGTAGTAAAGTATTTGATAAAAAAGTAGTAAACTACCAAAATAGCATCAAGGGTCCCTAGCTAAGAGCTCAATTTGCTCGGTTGGGCAAGTTGGAATGATATTATCAGTTGTCAAGATGACAAAGAAATCGTTGTTTTCCATTAAATGTTTTAACTCTATTGAATCCATGAATATATTATAGTTTCAAGCAATGTACACTCTACCAAGATAGCCTATAAGTTTATGGTCGTGAGTCTTCCACACTTCACCTATAGATTACAAAAAATGTTAAGATTTTCCTTGGGCTGCTATAATAGGGTGCTTGGAGCTTAACTTAATGGCCCATCACTTGTAATGAGATATGACTGGCTAATGAGGCCACTTTGGGGCTGGATACTAGTAGATATGACTGGCTAATGAGGCCACTCTAGGGCTAATTCTAGACGGATCTAGAGTAGGGCGTTTCCCACCCATTGGATGGTCTTCCAACATTAATATAGTAGCTAGAGTTCTATCCTAAGCTTCTTTTATTTGACCTTGGATGGTACCAGAGCAGGGCTCCCATTCTCCTACATCCCCCCTAGGATCGTATAGTTGGATCCCACCATGGTGCCCGATGACTACAACAGTAAGACAACGCCCTAGTTGCCCGATGACTTATGAAATGAATTCAGATATCCAACAACTGTCAACAATAAAATGCGTCATGACCAATTAGTTATGTTTACAAAATAGGTCATCTACATTGAAGTATGAAGACCGAAAGGTCCAAAACAATAAAGTTTAAACTAAGCTAGTTGCTAATTACGTTGTCACACTCCTCATCTGGGATCAATTTTTCTAATGCTTTCATATAACCAGCTTGAACCTTTTGATCTTGGTGTGATATTTTCTTGGACCCACCACTAGGTGTTGGTGATGAAAGTGATGATACATGATAGTATTTAGGTGTTAGCACATATGCTAAGGTATGTAGTGGAATATTTAGCATTTGCCATCGTTTTTGCACCACTACACGAATATGATTATAGAGGTTGACATCTCTAGGCTCAACAATGTCTTTAATCTACCCTAGCATGCTATCCATTTGCTCATACACCTTCCAAGTGATTGGTCGATTTGAATCTGCAAACTTGATCATGTGATAAATTGGCTTGGTGAATTGCAAAACTTATCGAACTTGGGAAGCTTCCGAGGAAGCGTTTGGGAAGCGTCCAAGGAAGTGTACGGAAGCGTCTAAGGAAGTGTACGGAAGCGCTCAGGAAGCGTCCTTGGAAGCGTACGGAGCGCCCTTGGAAGTGCGCTTCGAAGCGTGGAGCTTCCAAAAGACCAGGAAGCGTCCAAATTTGCTCCGAAGCGCGGTTCCGACGAAGCTTCCTGGACGCACCCGCTCGGATCGAGCTTCGGGGCTTTGAAGCGGGGGGGGGGGCAAGCTTCCTGCAACAATGCTTTCAGCATTACCTAGGAGCTGCTTTTGCACTCGCACGCTGTATTCACATTGGATGTATCTTTTAGTCCCACTGACCTACTTTTGTGGTCATTTGTCAAACATTAATAAAATTTTCTTATCTTATCTTATCATAGAAGCCCTTTGCTTGTACTTTTTCTGTGACAGACGTGATTATTAACTGTAAACCTGCTTATTGATTGTCATTTGGATCTTAGTGCGATTGTGTAGCAATTTGTGAAGGTTGATCTCAAATTTAGAGGCAATAATCCATTGACAAACCTGGAAAATAATTGTTGCTTGTGATCTTCTTATCATTGTCTACAGAGAGAGTCTAATATATTTTGGTAGGGTTCATCATTTTGGCCTTTGTTATGTATATAGAAATAAAAAAAGAAGTTATGTTAATGCCCACAAGTGAGCAAAGTAGGTGAATGGGACTAGGAAAAACGGGTTATAATACTGATGTGGGAGTACCAAAGGCAACTCCTAGGCCCAACAAGAAATGAAATACAAATTATTATAAAGAATTCAAACGGATAAACCTTAGAGGTAAGCCTAAAAGAGGGCATGTCAGGCTGTTATTAAGTGTTGGTTGATAAGTGCATCTTTGGTAGTGATATTAATTCCTTTATGGAAAATAAGTCAATGGGATTAGGAAGTAGTAATAAACGTCATAATACTGATGTGGGAGTTCCAAAGGAAACTCTTAGTCCAACAAAATATGAAATACAAATTACGATAAAGAATTCAGAGGGATAAACTTAAGATGTAAACCCTAAAAGATGACATAGCATGGTGTTGTTAAGTCCTGTTTGATAACTGCATCTTCGGTAGTAATACTAATTCCTTTATGGAAGATATTGTCAAATGTGAATATGTTTTTTCAAGGGAAGATGAAATTGCAATTGATTATATATTTGCTTAATTTCTTAGTGCTTGTGTATTCTCTGCAGTCAAGTCTTATGGATACTTACTATTATGGCTGCTCCTTACACAACAGGGAGAAGTTGACTGGTACAGATTGGGCGTTGGTGAGCACAAATGATGGGAAAAAATACTACTACAACACTAAAAATCAGGTAATTTTGTCTGTTGTTAATCTAAATCGACTAGTGCATGTGAACTGTTCAAACTTCAGTGTATCCTGTTTGTGGGTGAATTTATAAACCCTTTTCTCCTCTTTTTGAGTATTTTGGTCTCTTCAATTTTTGATGAATTTCTGTTAAACAAAATAAAAGAGAAAATAATCCGAAAGCATTTCAGTTTTTATCATTACCATGACTATGATCCTGAGCCATATATCTGCTTTGGCATTGATGCACCAACAAAATTAAAGGTCATGATTTCTTTCCCCAGGGATTACTTACATTCGCAGGGATTTTGGAGCAAGTAGATTACCTACAGAGACAATTTACAAAATAAAAGAGAAACACATCTCTCTTTTATGATGAAATTTTTGATGAATTTCTGTTTCAACAAAATAAAAGAGAAATGAATCTGAAAGCATTGCAGTTTTTATCATTACCACGACTATGATCCTGAGCCATATATCTGCTTTGACATTGATGCCCCAGCAAAGCTAAAGGTCAAGATTTCTTTCCCCAGGGGCTACTTACATTCGCATGGATTCTGGAGCTAGTAGATTACCTACAGGGACAATGTACAAAGATTGCTTGCCTTAGTGTCTAGATGCAACTTTAAGAAAACTTGAAAATGACCGCTGAAATGAACAGTGCTCCAGAGCAAATTGATGACAGTCTCGTAATATTCTGAATATTTTCTGCATTTGCTACAAAAGACCACACCTTCACTTTGATTTTCATTGTTCAGATTAAAACGTTTCTCTTGGTACTAGAATTACTAGGGTCTCTCAAGTTCCAAGATAGAATTCAGTGTCACATAGCCACCCTAGGGCCTTTGGCTTGAGAGTCATCTTTAATGCTGCAGTTCTAACACTTGCCAAGCTGCTATATGCTTTCTCATTGTTTATATGAGGCTTTTTTTCTTGGTTGTCACTCTAGAAAAGCTGAAGTGCAAAAACAAAATGAAATACACTAAAACATTCATCTTTGGCCACAACATCCAGAGTGGAACAACCTAATGGAAACATCAGAATGGGACACACAAAACACATAAAAGATAGGATAGATAGAACACAGTATTGTTGATGCATGATCTTGTATTTTTTGGTCACGGCATTTTCCCCATACCACATATAGATTATAATGATGACAAGTATTACTAAACATTTATCTGTGCATCTATGGGCTGTAGACTAGTGGCAGTGGTGCGTCTGTGTGTGTATATATCTCTGTATTGGCAATGCAATTTGTCTCACGGATGTTATAGTGCCTCAAGGGCTCTAATTCCCAACACCATTGAATGTGGGCAACTTTTGGCTCTTGAAAATAGGTCCCATCGTCCATGATCCTCACTCATCTGTAGTTTCACTGGGCAACCTCTCCTTGTTTCACTCCTGAAACATTTATCTGTGTATCTGTGTATATGGCTCTTTATGATCCTCTTGTTGGCAATGCAAATTTTCTCACAGATGCTATAGTGATTCATGGTGTCTTAATTCCCGAAACTATTGAATGTGGGAAACTTTTGGCTCTTAAAAATAGGTCCCATGATCTTCACTCATCGCTGGTTTTGTTGGGACAACCTCCTTGTTTACTCCTTAGCCTCCTTAGACATACTTTTCATGGTCTCCAAACAACTCTTCTTCCCTGCCACTTTTGAGTTATGGAGTTCTGTTTAACACCAATGGTGCTATTAATATAGTCTAATAAATTCTGAGCTGTACAATAATGACCCACAGCTGTTTCATCAAGTCTCATGATAGCAACCATTAGAATCTTAAAAACACTTGAGGCTTGAAATTTTTTCCAATAGAAAGTGTTTAGGATCCATAGGTTAGAAGGAGAAAAGTGCATATCAATTGCCGTAGCATAAAATTTATCCAAGGTATGCCCAATTAAAATGGTTTGATAGTGATATGGATCTGAAATATCAATGTGAAGAGAGTGCATAATATGCTGGGACCACGTTAGTGGAGAGGCATAGCATGCCATATCATTAAAGAGATCAACAATGGGGCCCACCAAAACATCCACTCCATGTTGAAGAAGTCAACTTAGAAAGAATTCATCCAACATCAAATGATGTTGGGGGCCTGCAATGTAAATGGTCTTAGAGATGGGGGTCTTATTTCCCAATGCCAAATGTGGTTATCTTTTGCCTATCATGGTGCTGTGATGTTCTCACTTCGACATTGTACCTCAGGATCTTCATTGGACACAAATTTGATTTCCTCCTCTTGTAGATTATGCCAAATTGAGTTGTCACTTTCTCGGCCCTTGCAAGCTCCCAAGTTGAAGAGAAAATCTCCTCCTCTAGGTCAGTCTCCCTTATATGTGGGTTGGTGTACAATTTTGAAAAGTTTGTGTTCAAGCCTTCCAATTATCCATGTTTAATATTTGCTAAATATCTTCCATAATAACCTACTTATTATTAAATGTTTGTAATTACTTACATGCATTGATTCTTGCAAAACACATAACCTCAGGCTTCTTATGCTGTATGGATGAGACTCCTTTCTTGGCATGTGATTCTGTCCTATCCAATCATGCTATCAACAAGTCAATGGAGAATGAAATTAACATCACAATATATACTTGAATGATTCCTGTGGTCCAACAATATTTGTTCTCTCTTAATCTCCTTGAAACAATTCACCTCATCAAGTTCAAAAATAATCAATTCACCAGCTAAAGATTGCTACCTTACACATATTTTGGTTTGGTATTGGTTTGTATCCCTATTCATTTGGGATCTCTAGAAAATTTCAATGGAAGATTCTGTTAGAATATGATGGATGTGCTCGTTTAACCATAGACAATATCACTATTGTCACCCAACAATAGGCCGAAGCCACCCCCGAGCACCTTAACCTTGACAAAGAATCATTCCGGAAGCAAACCCTAGGCTAGATAGCCAAACAAGATAGCACACCTCTTTCCAAGGACAACGCACCAAACAAGAGTAACAAGAGCTGATCAGAGAGTCCAAACCATAACCGAGAGAGAGTCCAGGCCAAAACCAAAATCTTCTAGCTGCAGCAGCTGCAACGACAAATCTCCTCCAAACTTGCGCACAAACTGGCCAACTGCAGTGCGCACAAGTGCTGCTTCTACAGTATTGAGAATGCCTGCCAAAATGAAGACTGGCCTCCTGTATTTATACTAAAACTGGCAAACTGCCTGGGCCGACTTCTCATTCTGGGTGCCTATTTACTTAGTATATAATATTTCCTTTACCCGACTTCTTCTCTTGGAGGCTAATAACCTAATACAAATTATCCTCTTGAACCGACTTGTCTTCTAGGGTTATTAGCCAACTAATTAGGGTTTCTTCTTGCTTCCTAGAATATTCTATTCTCGTCAGGTTTACACGTGGAGGTAAATACCTCCCGCCGCTACCATAATATCAACAGATTCTTCCCTTATCCAAGTTTGTGACCTGTAGTGATTTTTTTAATCTTAGCACCAATAAGAAAAAATGGTTAACTATTTTGTTATTCACATTGAGGTGTGAAAATGTGCAGAATGTATGTCTGTACACATGACTTAAATAAATAGGAGATAAGATAAGATACATTAATTTTGTTAATGTCCAGCAAATGACCACAATAGTATGTTAATGGGACTCAATAGAGCATCAAGTTTAAGCATAAGAGAGTGGGGTTGCGAGAGCATCTCTTATAGCAGCTACTCTATCAAAAGCAGAAAAGCAGAAAAGAGTTGGAGAAAAGGCAATAACGACCTAGCCAGTAGAAGTACAAAATATGTACAAAAAACAAAATCATGACAAGTAGTAAGATCATATCTCAAGGTTTGCTGAAGCTAGAGGCTGATATATTGTCTGATAACATCGTATGGATAATATCTTGGGTTGAGTGGGCTTGGCTATGTAATCTTGGGAGGAACCCAAGGTCAATGAGGTACATCACTCCTAACATCCAAGGTTGGAGTGAAAGAATTTTTGAAAGGAAGATTGGATGCTCAAACAAACCTAGAGAGTAGTACTTTGTGTAGAATGAGTTTGACTGTAGGATCTCCTAGTTGTTTGTTTGTCGGTCTCAAGGTAGTCTGTCTTGGGATCTGGAGTGAGGGCTCCTTAGAAGTCTTGTTGGGGTTGGTTGACTTGTTGGGGTGGGGGGTTGAGAAGAGACTCGATGTCTCATTGATTTGGGATGTGAAGTGGTGTGGGCCCATGCCTATATTTTGCTACCCTGAGTGAATAGAGCAACACAAAAGAAAGAGGTGATCTGCTAGATAGGCTTTGGTTGGGGAGATCCACAACGATTGTGACTTTTTCTTGATAATCTCCCTCATGCAAAGAGCTAGGCATCTTTGGTCTAAATAATGAAAGAATGTGCTAAGTTGTCGAAGTCTTGGTATAGGCAATAAAACTTACCCTTGATCTCATAGTAGACGGGACATCTGAAAATGAGGTGCTCATTTGACTCGGTCTCTTGCAAGTGGCATAGCTGTCAAGTCCTATGAGGGTGTGGGTTGTGTTGATTAGTCTTGACTTGACATTAATGGGAGCTATCTCTGAACTGACCAATGGGGATCTTGCAGTCGTGCATCCAATGCTATTGTGTATTGTAGGCATAACAATAAGGCCATCTCTTCACTACATGAAATGCTTAGAATGAAAATCTATCTTGGGGCTAAGACCATAAGGGGGGGCAATACAAGTGACCTCGATGTATTACTTGTAGATATCTTCCTCGATCCCTTGGTTCAAGTCCTGTTAAGACTATAGAAGGTGACTTGCAGTGTATAAAGAGTACTTGAAAGGGGGAAGTCAATTAGGAGATATGGCCATCAAACGAAGTAATCGGGAAGCCTCCGAAAACTAGTGGCATGTTATTGGGCTTGTGGAGGCGACAGCCTTAGAAGAACAGAGAGCAAGGTAGGGGTATGGATCCCTACCAAAGTGGAGGCTCCTAGAGTTCAGACTTTGTGAAGAAAAGAGACAATTCTAAAGATGATCTCGAGGTGCAAAGGATGGGCCCCGAACTTTGCTTGGATGATGCACCGAGGAACTGTTTTCTTGCAATAGATGATTCACTATAATAGAAGCATTCAACTCTATCTGTCCTAGACCAGTGGGGGCGGATCAAGCTAAGTCCCCATGCCCTGGAACCATAAAAAACAATGGGTTTGATGATCGTGTTCAAGAGGTGCATCTTGAACAAGATATCTTGGAAGTGACTTCAAAATCAGTCTTTGAAGCGGGGCAAGGAAACCATATCCCTTTTTAAGAAGAGGTTGGAAAACTTGTATTATGCTGAACCAGGGCCTTGAGAACTGAACCCCCAAGTATGTATAGGTTTTGGTGATCTTGATCTCATCCCCTTGGAAGTGGAAGTGGTGGTCAGAGAGAGTCTTGTTCAGGTTAATTGTTAGTTATCGAAGGGCATAGATGTTGTATTGGACGTCAATTTGTCTTTGTAGCCTTCGAGTGAGGAGGCCAAGAGGATCATGCCATCAACAAATCGAATCTAGGACATCAAGACATGGTGTAGAAGACAACCATGCCCATCCTGTATATGTTCTATGAGGAGGGACTCTAGCTTATCAATATAGATCCCAAAGAGAGTTTGCAAGAGAGGGATCTTCTGTTTGACCTCTATAGTGCTCTTGATGAAGCTCAAGAGGCTGTGAGCAGTGCAAAGACTACTAGAAACCAACTTGTAAAGACTCATAAAGGGTCTTTAAGAAACCAATGTTGTTTAAGTTTTAACCTCTGGAACAAGGCCTTTGTTGTGACCAAGTGGAACACCTTTAGAAAGTCCATAAAACAACAAAAGACTTTTAAAGAGTGGTGACTGGGATTCAAAACAATGGCAGAAAGTGTGAAGATTTGATCAATGTTCTGATACTCTGCATTGAATCTGCCTGTCTTCGGGCCCTAAGGTGGCTCCTCTCAAGCTCATCTGATAGCCATATGTGAAGGACTGTAGCATAAAGCTTCACGAGGGTGTTGTCCAATCATGATGGTCTTGTAACTTTTAGGATATGAATTAATCCTCGATATGAAAATGGGGTGGATGATCTGGTGGGAGCATACCAGAGGGAAACCTGAACAAACAATATGATTAAACAAATCAGCAATATGGAAGTCGAGGAAGTCAGCTTGAAGGCATTCTTTGTCTAGTGCTACTGGTGTTCAAGATCCTGAGACTGGACAGTGTTCCTGATGTCGCAATCAGAAAATATATGGCAATATATAATGAGTATACAGGGAATATTATTATGCTTTTATTCAACTCAATAGTTGCTTAATATATATATATAAAATGTACAAACAGCTGTTACAGTAATCTACTGTTATTCGTCTGATTCTGGTGTTACAGTAATCTACTCTTGCTGATCACTGCTCTATCATTTGCTTGATAATTGTGTTTCATGGTGCCTGTAAAAGATCATAGTGTCTGATATTGTCTTCTGCAAATCTCTTCTAAAACTGGTACGAGTATTTGAAAATATTCTTGCCATTGCGTCGAGCATGTTAATTTGTGGTTGCGAGCTTTTATTTTGTTAGATTCAAGTGGTAAGTTATTTTATACTATATAGTGTTTTATATAATGTGTGCAGGCTACTAGCTGGCAAGTACCTCCAGAAGTTGCAGAGCTACGCAAAAAGCAAATGCAGGAAGCAACTGCTAAAGCAGCTGCAAATTCTGGGCAAATTGCTAATACAGCTGAAAAGGGTCCCATATCTTTCAGTTTGAATGTGCCCGCTGCAGCTACAGGTGGTCGTGAATCAATTGGACACAAGGTTTCTTCTACAGCTTTTACGTCAACTGCTTTAGATCTGATCAAGAAGAAACTGCAAGATTCTGGGGCACCAATGACAGCATCATCTCTTTCAAGTACTGGGTCTGGGTCTGGGACTGCAAACACAAATGGCACTACAATGGCTGAAACAGGTGGGAAAAGCCAACCATCTGAAAGCAACAAAGAAAAGCCAACTGTGTCGGATTCTTCTTCAGATAGTGACGATGAAGACACTGGACCGACGAAGGAAGAGTGCATCTTGCAGTTTAAGGTAACTGATATTTATTCTTTTAAATGTTTGTTTCACATTTTCACTATAATTTATGTCTGCGTCTGTCAATTAATATTTTATCGAGTTA
>ML783007.1:524114-543788 GCA_009831015.1 Picea engelmannii
TTCTTCAAATGTCGGATACTCCTTCCTTGTGTTCATGCTTGCGGCAAATGCATCCCATGTCTTGGGAAGACCATTGAGTACTATGTTTACCAATTCCTTCTCTGAAGTGATTTCTTCAATAGCTTGTAGTTGATCTCTTAACTGGGAGATCCTTACAAAGTATGATGTTATGCTGTCATCATCATTCATCTTCATGTCATGGAGCTCATTCTTCAGACTCATAACTTGTCCAATGTTTTTGACCGAGAAGAGATTTGTTAGGGCATCGTACATCTTCTTTGATGAGTCAAGATGGGAGATGTAGGGTATCAAATGGTCTTTTATAGAATCCACTATGATACTCATGGTATTGATGTCAACATCTTTGAACTTCTCCATAGTTGCAACATTCTGCGGTTCCTTCTCTTTTCCTTCTTCAAACTCTGGTTTCATGATATTTCCTTTCACGATATCCAACACTTTATTCTTGGCAAGGATGAGGTCAATCCTTGTCTTCCACGCTCTGAAGTTAGAGGCTCCATCTAATTTGTTCTCAGACTTCATAGAGTTAGTCATGGCTACTTTGACTTGGTCAAACCCTAGATTTGACCAGAAATTCAAGCTTCACGTCTTGGCTTTCTGAGAGTACCAGGAGATGCGCTGGGTTAGGACGCACTGATCTATCCGGAGATTAGGTCAATCCATTCACTTAAGGTGCCTCAACAAGAGGATTAGGGTTTCTGCAACTGCTCCTGCTAGTAACCCTAGCGACAATGTCTTGGAAGCTGCTTCTGCTAGTAACCCTAGCAGTAGTTCCTCAACGAGCTCAATATCCTAGCGGTTATGTTTCCTTCTAGCGTTTAGACTGAATGAAGGAGGTGTGGGCCCATAACCTGTTAGCATATGAAATATGTGTGCTCGTTTTACCATTGACAATACCCTTGTCACCCAACCATAGGTCAAAGCCACCCTTCGAGCACCTTAACCTTGACTGAGAATAACTCCGGAAGCAAACCCTAGGCTAGATAGCCAAACAAGGTGTAGCGCATCTTCCTTCAAGGATAACGCACCAACAATAGCTAATCAGATAGTCCAAACCCTAGCCAAGAGATAGTCCAAGCCAAAACAAAAAACTGGTTGCTGCAGCAGCTACACCTGCAACTCTCCTCCACACGTGCGCACCAAACTGGGAATTGCAGTGCGCACCAGTTGCTGCTCTGCAATTCTAAGATGTAACAAATGAGAACTGGCGCCCTGTATTTATAGTGGTTCTGGCAGACTTACTGGGGCCGACTTCTCCTTCTGGGTACTTGTCTGTTCAGTATATTATTATTATTTCTGGCCGACTTCTTCTCTTGGAGGCTAATAACCTAATATAAATTATCTTCTTGAGTCAACACGACTTCTAGGGTTATTAGCCAACTCATTAGGGTTTTCTCTTGCTTCCTGGAGTCTTCTATTCTCGTCAGGTTTACACGTGGAAGTAAATACCTCCTGCAGCTTCCATAATATCAACAATGAGTACCTCGGTGCCTCTGAAAGTCACCTCAAGACCTCTATCCTGGAGGGTGGAAACTGAAATCAAATTCTTCTTCAGCCCAGGGACATAGAGAACGTCCCTGAACGATATAGGTGGCATGCTATCTCCTCGAAAGGTAACTGTGCCAATCCCAACAACTCTGACCAATGTCTCATCTCCAAGAGCAATCTCTATCCTGACCTCGGTGTCTGTGAGATTAGTCAAGTGCTCTCGAACTCCAGTCATATGGATCGAAGCCCCGTTGTCAATATACCAGATAATGGGTGCCGTCTCAACTGAAGTGCACATATGAGGAAAGCACACTCTCTCTGAAACTGTGTCTGAAACTCTGCCTCCTCTGCTATAGCTGCTGTACCACCCTTCTTCTACCTGTTGGGGCACTGTCCAGCATAGTGCCCAAACTTCTTACAGACAAAGCATTTCACTTTGCTCATATCTCTCCTTTGACCATTGCTCTGACCACTGCTGCTCTCTCCTCCACTCCCCTGTGCTGGGGCCCCAAACTTGGGACCCTACCGACCCCCACGATTGACCTTCTTCTTGCCCTTTCTCCAAAGAGCAAGATCCTCATCACCCTGACTAGACTACTGTTGCTGTTGCTACTGCTGTGTAGAGGCCTCTGCTACAAGCCTAATATCCTCCTGGACGAAGTCATCCCACATCCTCTCCCATGTAGGCATGACCTCCTTGGCAACAATGCCACAGACAAATGGACCCCACGGTTTGGTGAAGCTATTCATAGCTTGCCTCACCAAAGAGTTAGGATCCACAACGTCTTCGACGGCTCCAAGCTCGTCTTTGATCTGAATGTAGCGACCAAGGAATGAAGTCACCGACTCATCCTTGAGCATGCGAATGCCCCTGAGTCGGTCATGAAGAACCATCTTCCGATTCTCATTGGAGCTCTCATACAACTTACATAGAGATGTCCACATCTCGCATGCATAAGTCTTCCCAGTCAAATGGGGTATGATATGATCACGAACTGCATCACAAATGGTCCTAATAGGATGGGGGCAGTAACAGTAAGCACAGAAACATGCGCCTCAACTATGTCCCATAGTTTGAGGTCCTCTAAGACAAAGACCATCCTTGCCTTCCAAGACGACCAATTGCTAGCCCCAGCTAGCCTGTCCTCAACACACATCTGAGATGCTCACATGTCTGGTAAACTGCACTCCCAACTGATGCTCAAACTACCAAGGAAACACTGCCTCACTCCTGTCAACACAGGTGTGAAAAGAGACAAGCGTCCTACGACCTCACTCCTAGCAAAATAGGTGTGAAAAGAGGTCGAGTCAAATCAACCTCACTCCTACTCCGTAGGTGTGAAAAGAGACTGACGACAAACTGCGAAAACTGCCCAACTGTCCTCTACAAAAATCTGCCCACTAACAGCCATTGAATGAGTCAATGGCTGTCCACAAAATTCTGCCAAGAAGATGTATATGACAGCCAACACATCTGCTGTCCAAACTGCTCAAAAATCAGCCACCTCAGCTCTGATACCATGAAGATTTTCCAAGTCCTATCAGTTTGCCAACTGGGTCTGTCTTTGACCACAGATTGGCTCTAAGTTTCAACTGTTATGTAAATGTTTTGCTGCTGTTTTAGGACAGCCAACAGTTCAGGAACTTCTTGCTGATTTGTTACGGTTGTACTTGCTATTTTAGGTGCTCTAGCATGTAGTTTTAGTAACCAGAAGTTAGTACATGCATACTAAAATAAATACAACACACCTAGTGATCTTTATAGCTGAAAATAAGCAAATTTAAAAGACTATCACACATCATTTTGTACACAGGTATATTTAGTCAACATGACCCTGGATAAACCCCCCCCGGGGAAAACCAGTTTGGGATATATGCCTATATATGAGGAAAGTAGATGGTGGAATACAACAAGTACAAAATATAGATGAACCTGATACAATAGCAGCTTGATTGAAGCTGAAATACAAGTCCAAAAGAACCAGGTGCGCCCTAGGAAGGTGCGCCCCCCATAAATGCTCTCAAAATCACCAAAATTGCTCCAGATGCAAACTGTGAGCTCATAATGGAAAACCCCTCCACAGGAATGAAGCTCTGATGTGTGGCCTCCCTCTGCAACTGATCCCACTGCAATCTGACAGGTGTAAGACCTCCCCCACTACTGATGTGCCCTCCTCAACAAGTGCGCCCTTCACAGTAATGAATGCTCCTCAGTAAATAAACCAAGATCCAAGCTAGATGCCTCCCTCCATGAAAACATGCACCCAAACTATCCTCACCTCATGCAACAAACCTCATCTCCAAGCTCTCTCTCAAACTCTCCAAGTGAGCAAATGAGTGAATGAGCTCTCCTTTGCCCTTTACGCTCCTCTTGAACATCCATAAGGAAACCTAAGAAATCAATGGATGAGATCATCCCTCTCCCATCTAATCAAAGGTTGAGATCTCTCAAAAAGAATCTCACTCAATAACCCACTTTGGCTTAAGTTCCCTAAGTTCACTTTATGTCTCTAATTCACCCACAAAGTGAATTAATAGTCATTTTAGGCATAAATGACAAAATTTCACTTTTGACTTAAAACTCCTAAGTCAAAGTGAAATTAGACACAAAGTACATAGTACTTCCCACATGTGTTTAGGAGAGCAGAAACACATGGGGAACACCTCCCAAGGTACAAAAACTCAACAGTCTGTAACTCTAATACACTAATTGTAAAAGATTTGAGGTCTGTAGAATGAAAAATTGAAAAAGATTTGAAGTCCGTATAATGAAAAATATATAATAATAAAATAAACCAGCATAGATACATCTTAGCCTGAATCTTTTAAGCACTAATAGGTTTGTGCTTCGCTTCTTTTTTATCTCTCTTGGTGCTTAATAGATCTGAGTTTAAGATGGATTATTTTGGTAGGGTAGTAAAGTAGATCATATAATAATTATCATTGTTGAAACAATTGGCATCGACAAAAAATCGGCAAGGGTCCAGAATACAACTTTTTGGCAAAATCAACAAACCATGGCAAACATTAAAAAATACAAAATAAATTCATTTTTTAAATTTTTTTAAACATATAGACCAACAACAACATCAAATCAACACATTGGCACATAAATATGGAAAAAAAACATTGATATATATGTAGTATGACATATGTACTTGCCACTTGGTTTAACTTTTTAAGACTCGAGACCTCTTAATGTCAATTTCCATTTTCAAATATAACGATCCAGTTGACTGTTCCGTGTTTTTTTAATCATTGTATATTGCACTTTCTTTAAAGTTTGGAATACCCTTTTTTAATCATTGTATATTGCACTTTCTTCAAAGTTTGGAATACCCTTACCTAGAGAAAAAAGGATGAGACATGGCTCATCATTGAAGAGTTAATGGATGAAAAATATTGCAAGTTTTCCTAGAGACGATCAACAATATTTAGGTGCCAACACAAAATTTGAAGAAGTGCCTCTTGAATTGATGCTGCTCATCTCAGAATAACTAGAGTTTATATTGCCATAAAAGAAGAGGTGGGAAGATTTTTATGTACCTGAAGATATACATAGGATGCACTGAAGGGTTGCAGGGAAGGAATTGCAAGCTCACAAAGTCAGCAAGGGTGGAGCTTGGAAGAGTCTCTCCACTCAAGGTACACTGCAAAGAATGTCTATGGTAGAAGATTATGGAAGAAAACAAAGCACAAGTGAGAGTAAATCACACAAGACTGTGAACAGAGAATGCAAACCAGAATATATTAAAGGAGAGTGATATGCTTGATACACACTCAATTTGGTGTTGATGTCAATAATACAAGGGGGACAATGTCCTCTACCAAAATCTTGTACACGTTGGGTAGGTGTTATAATCTTTGCATGTGTGTGTGGGGGGTGCGTTAGATTTGACGACTGCGTCTGACGATACCTCTCCACTCTTTGTGTTGTGTGCACTGGGGGCTTTCCTAGGGGTCCTGACCCCCCCTGGTTACGCGGAGCGTTCGGCTTTGGGGCAACACTCATAATTTTTTTTGGGCAGTTTTTGCTATTTTGAGTGGTTTTCTAAATTAATCCTGAATGAAGGGATTAGGGTTTTGGTAGCTGCAAAATACCTAAAATATTGTGTATATATTGTATTGTGAATGGTGAAATTAATACAATGAAGAGTTGAGGGGTGCGGCACCAAGGAAGGATGGTTTTCTCCCGGTTAAGGGTTTCCAGCGTAAATCTCTGTGTACTATATGTGTGAGCCATTGATCAATTTCTGTTTTGCTTAGAATCTATATGCATTGCTTTACTTCATAGGTTGAAAACTTACATGTGGTATCGGAGCACGTTTTTGGGTTCAGTGGGAGATTTCCAGTGGTGATTTATGTGTTGAAAGAGAATGGCGAGCAATTCTAGAATCGAGATTGAGAAGTTCAATGGTAAAAACTTTGAGCTATGGAAGCTCAAGATGGAGTACCTTCTTGTAGACAAAGAACAATGGATCACTGTGGATCCTGGTACACGACCTACTCGTACACAAACTACTAGTACTCAATCTACTAGTATGTCGCAAGAAGATTGGGAGAAGCTAGATATAAGAGCAAGGAGTACAATTCGACTCTTCCTGGCTGTCTTGGTGTCATTGAATGTGTCGGGAGAATCTACAGCCAAGGAACTATGGGAAAAGTTGGGGAATTTGTATCAGTCAAAGTCCCTGGTAAACAAGTTGTTTCTTCTAAAGAAGCTGTATCATCTTAGGATGGAAGATGGATATTCTGTGATAGAGCATCTAAATGCCTTTAATACTCTTGTAAGTCAACTTGGATCTATTAGTATTACGCTTGCAGAAGAAGATAAGTGTATTACTTTGTTATGTTCTTTGCCAGACTCGTGGGATAATCTGGTTGTAGCAATTGGTAGTACTACTCAATCTGCATTGAAGTATGAGGATGTGGTTTCATCCTTGTTATGGGAAGAGATGAGGCGAAAAAACATGGATAGTCATAACACACAGATGCTTTATTTGTAAGAGGTCGTCCCAAAGATAGGGATACAAATAAATCTTCCAGGGGTAGATTTAAATCTAAAGGTAGATCTAAATCCTCAGGAAAATCTTTGAGGAAATGATGGAAATGTGGTAAAAATGGGCATTATAAGAAAGATTGCAGGTCTAAGAAAGTTGATAAAGCAAAGGGATCCGATGATTCCTCTGCCATAGAGGCAAAAATCTCCACAGAAGGAGGTGATGTTTACCTGGCATCTACAGGTACACATGCTGATCGTGATGTATGTTTGATCGACTCAGGTGCATCATTTCATGACTCCTCATAGGGAGTGGTTCAGTGAATATGAAAGGTATGATGGTTTTGATGTCTTCCTAGGAGATGACTCGACAACCAAAATCATGGGACATGGAAGGGTTAAGCTATTGCTGAAAGATGGAAGGATTAGAACTCTCTCTGGAGTTCTGCACATCCCAGATCTAGCTAGGAGCCTAATATCTGTAAGTAAGTTGAATGATATAGGTGTGGATACTTTATTGGGAAAGGGCACTTGCAAAATGGTCAAAGGAGCAATGGTGTTGATGAGGGGAGTTCGATGTGGAACTCTGTACAAGTTGTTGGGAAGCATTTATACTGGTGGGTGTAACAGTTCTATTGTCCCTGAGTAGAGAAATAAAGAAGACAAGATCCATACTGTTTCTGGAAAGAATACCATGCTATGGCATCAAAGACTGGGACATATTAGAGAAAAGGGCCTTCGAAGACTACATGGTAAAGGTATGGTTGAAGGTTATGTTTAATTGCACCCTGGGTTTTGATTTTTGTGAACATTGCATATATGGTAAACAAAATAGAGTAAGATTCCCATTTGGTGCTACAAGAGTAAAGGGGATCTTAGAGTTGATACACAGTGATGTGTGTTTGGCCCTGTGACTATTCCATCACTAGGTAAATTTGTGTATTATGTTTCATTCATAGATGATTTCTCAAGGAACACATGGATTTATTTTCTTAGGAAGAAATCTGAGGTATTTGATAAATTTAAAGAATTTAAGGCTCTAGTAGAAAATCAGAGAGAGAAGAAAATAAAGGTGTCGAGGATAGATAATGGTGGAGAATTATGTGGGAATGAATTCGAAGAGTTCTGTAAGAAGTGCGGTATAGCAAGGCAGAAGACTACTCCATACATACCTCAACATAATGGGGTTGCAAAAAGGATGAGCAGGACCTTGATGGAAAAAGAAAGGAGCATACTCAGTGGTGCTGGGTTAGGACAAGAATTATGGGCAGAGGCAGTGGGTACTGCATGTTACCTGGTAAATAAATCACCCTTGTTAGCGTTGGTGTAAAAAACTCCGCAGGAGGTATGGATTGGTAAGAAACCCTCCCTTGAACATCTCAAAGTGTTCGGTTGCGATGCTTATGTGCATGTTCCAAAGGAAAATAGTAGTAAGCTGGATAATAAAGCTGAAACGTGTATCTTTATTGGTTATAAAGATGGTATGAAAGGTTATAAGCTTTGGAACCCAGAAACTAAGAAGACTGTTTATAGTCGGGATGTTGTTTTTAGAGAGGTTAAAGATGTTCCCAAACATGAATTCCTACCAAGGCAAGAAGAACTTGAGAAAATAAAGTTTTAGTTGGATGATGCAAAATTTGAACCAATAGAAGAAGTTGAATCAGAAGAAGAAAAACCTCATACTCCAGTATTGAGGAGATCAATGAGGGAAAGAAGGCAACTAGAAAGGTATAGTCCACCTGATTTTTGTGCTAATTTTTCTTTATCTATTATTGATGATGATCCTAGAATTGTCAGGGAAGCAGTGAATTTAGAGGATAGTAAACTCTGGAAGAAGGCTATGGTTGAAGAGATGGATGCCTTGGATAAAAATGAGGCATGGGATCTAGTTGAGTTGCCAACTAGAAGAAAGGCCATTGGAAGTAAATGGGTGTTTTAGAAGAAGTTGAATGCAGAAGGCAAAGTGGAGAATACAAAGCTCGGTTAGTAGCAAAAGCTTATTCCCAGGAAAAGGGAATTGACTTTGGTGAAAATTTTTCCCCTGTTGCCAAGTTAACTTATATTAGATTTTTTTATCTGTTGCCACTGCTTTTGATTTTGAAATAGAACAGATGAATGTGCATACAACATTCCTACATGGGGATCTATAAGAAAAAATCTACATGAAGCAACCAGAAGGCTTTGCAGTGAAGGGAAAGAAAGAGCTAGTCTGCAAGCTAAAGAAGTCACTATATTATCTGAAGCAATCACCTAGGATGTGGTACCAAAAGTTTGACATATACATCCTTGGACTGGGATTTGTGAGAAGCAAGGCTGATCACTGTGTATATTCCAAGCAGGTTGGTAATCGCTTCATTTATGTAGTGTTGTATGTCGATGACATGTTGCTAGTAGGATATAACATGGATGTTATGAAGGAGGTGAAATTGCAGCTATCCTCCCTGGTTATGTGGAACGTTCGGGGCAATGCCCCAATTTTTTTTGTGTGGTTTTTGCTATTTTTATCAGTTTTCTAAATTAATCCCGGATTAAGGGATTAGGGTTCTGGTAGTTGTGGAATACCTAAAATATTGTGTATATATTGTATTGCGAATGGTGAAATTAATACAATGAAGAGTTGAGAGGTGCAGCACCAAGGAAGGCTGGTTTTCTCCTAGTTAAGGTTTCCAGTGTAAATATCTGTGTACTGTATGTGAGCCATTGATTAATTTCTGTTTTGCTTAGAATCTATATGCATTGCTTTACTTCACAGGTTTAAAAATTACAGTACAATCACTTTATTAGTTAAGCTCTAACGTAATCTACCACAACTCTATTTATGATGTGACATAAGTCACTTAAATATAACCTAAAGTACATTGTAACTTTTTTATTTGACCATTATAATATGCTAACTCTAGCAATAAGTTGGATTGCTTTTGTGTATAATTTAAAGTACCCATGGACCCCTCTGAAGAGATAAGACAATCTACTTGAAGTGCCTGTTTCCTACCACCCACCGTGAATTTGGCTACTCCAATTATCAAAATGGCCAGATTCAGAAACGTCTTCTGCCTTGGAGATTCCTAGGGTCCCAAGATTTATGGTTTGCCTCCAGTGTTTGTTTTAGGCAAAAATTAAACGTTCTCCCAACAAAGTATGCCTCTGGGATCTTTGTAGCCACTGTTTCTGTACAGACAATCATTTTTTTTCAGTTTTTTTGTTGTTTGTCAGCCTCAGTGTCTACTTTAGATCATTTTATTCTTTCATCAATTGAATTCAGCAATGTAAGTAGAACATTGATGACTATTTCGTTTTAAAATTTTCAGTATAGAGTGTAGACAGGTTGGCTGAGATTTCCACTCTGATCTTATAAATAGTGTAGGTGCAATTTCTTAAAAAACTAAACACACCACCATTGGTTGCTACCTCATGGCAACTGTTGGTGCCCTCTGGTGATTCATCCAAAGTGCAGTCACAACAGTCCTTCAAGGGCGAGGCTGTGAAGAAAGTAATTTCCCAAATGAGAAAAGTTGCTGTTGAGCGACTTCCAAGGCTTCTAGCATTGCAAGTGAAGTTAAATGAGCAACTGAGAACTTTGATTTTGCGCAAAGATAAGACTAATTTTTTTATTAATGTCTAGTGTCCACTAATGACCAAGAGAAGGTCAACAGGACTAGAGAGTACAATCTGTTGTCAATAGACAATGGGAGTCTCTAGAACTCTCCTAGATATTAAAATGTCAACAAAAAAGGAGAATATACAAATGACAATAAAATAGAGAGTAGCAGGATTTAGGTAAAGCAGAAGAGGAAAACCTTAAGAGGCATGAGGCCCTTTTTCAATATCCATGTCATAACAGGCAAAGAGGACGGAATGCTTTTGTTGGATGTCCAGACTCCAGACTCAAGAAGTATGAAGGTGCTTCCCTGGTCACTAATTATTTTGAATTTCTGATGATAATGCCAATACAGATTACAGATTACTGCTCATGTATTTTGTAAAGACGTTTTTGGAGATAGACATGGAGAATCTTGAGGAAAAAACAATTACAAGTAGAGGAATTCAATGTAGAATTAGCAGAGACTTGTTCACTGGTGAGTCATGCAGACACATGTTCCAAAGAGAAAGAAATTTTTGTCAGGGGGACAACTTCCCAAATAGAAGAGTTATAGTTTTGAAAAAAACTGTTGGAAGGCATTAAAAGAAGCAATGTTGTTTTTAATTGGGGCTCAGGTGCAAGCTGCTTGGAGACAAATTCAAGCTAATATTTTTTTGACAGAAAACGAATTATAAACAATGCAAAGACAAGCCACCACTGAGATTGCTGACAAAGTGGTGAAAGCAAGACAGATTTCATGAATTGAAAACGCAGAAAATTTTCTTCCACATTGATGTAAAAAAAGTGCAAGAACGGAATGACAGTGGAGAAGTGGTTCCAACAGTCCAGTAGTGTGTAGAATAAAAAGCAGTGTTAAGGAAGGACGATAGGTTGCCTAGAGAACTAACAGAAGAGAATCAACAAGGACACTTTTTCACAGATGTGTTTTTTCAATTGTATATTTTTAATGATATTATTAATGTCAATTTTGATTTGGAAGCAGATTTGAGCAATATATTGTTAGAGATGAACCCCAACCTATGTTTTCCTTCCTCCCGGCCATGCTCTCCTGTTGCTGCCGCTTGCCTGCGAATGGGTGCATGACCCCAACCAAGGTTGTGGCAAACGAACATACATAAAGAGACTATCACTTGCTATGGATCATGCAATTTGTTGAAAAAACACTTTCCCAAAAATTGTTTCACCAACATTCCAGTACAGGAATTTTGAAGAGTCAAAATCCACTGTAAGTCCCCAACATTACAATAGGGTTGGAAGATATTTCCTAAAAGTGACTATATTAGAGGATGAATCAGTTCGATTATGTTTTGGGTGGAATGACATCTGTTATGATAGGTTGCAGTTTTGAAGAAGTTGCTAGTTCAATGATCATTGAATCTACACTTTAGTAGAGTTGTGGCAAACGAACATACATAAAGAGACTATCACTTGCTATGGATCATGCAATTTGTTGAAAAAACACTTTCCCAAAAATTGTTTCACCAACATTCCAGTACAGGAATTTTGAAGACTCAAAATCCACAGTAAGTCCGCAACATTACAATAGGGTTGGAAGATATTTCCTAAAAGTGACAATATTAGAGGATGAATCAGTTCGATGATGTTTTGGGTGGAATGACATCTGTTATGGTAGGTTGCAGTTTTGAAGAAGTTGCTAGTTCAATGATCATTGAATCTACACTTTAGTAGAGTTGTGGTCTAGCAGAGTTGTTTAGAAGAGTAGTGGAAATTTATTATTTAGCAAAGTTGCAGTATAGAGAAAGGTGTTGGAACTGTAAGGCTAAGTTGCGGGTCCTGCAAGCTTAGGTTGCAGTCTGTCAGGTTGTGGAGACTTGGGTGCATCCCTTGGTTGGGTTGCCAGCCCTTGAAAGACAATGCACAATTATGTTGCAGGCTGGTCAAGCGGTGGAAGATAGAGGATATACCTATTTAACAATAGGTTTGAGTACCTTCACTCTTCACATGTATAAATATATTATGTACCGAAGGATATCTCCACCATCTGAAATTATTTCACACACACACAGACACATGTATAATATTTAAGAGCTTGGTCTCTGACAATTGGTATCAGATCCATTTCCTTCCTCTGTCCTGTGACCATTTAATTCACACTGGTAGCCGATACCAACAATAACTCATTAACATATCAAACCCAACAACGAATTACTGGAGCAGACCATGTGGGCAAGAGTAATTAAGAAAGTCAATCTCTGAATGAAGCAGTAGCAGGCTCTTGAACAAATGCTGTCCTGAAAATAACAAAAATTAGTTGGTGCAGCAGAGAGTAAAGAAAAGTGTCTCAGACCATATCATAGCCTCCACCAGTCCTTGACCTGTCTCTGCCATCACCATTATAGGTGTGGAGTCTGGACTCTGGAGTAATTGTGTCTTTGGTACCTCCAGACAAAATCATTGAAAGTGATGGCACAACTCTGCAAACACCAACATAAGAAACATTAATTAATATTGGAGATCCACCAGAATAAAAATATTTGGGCATCCAGATTATATCATACGTAGTGACATATCTCTTTGTTGGTATTTCGTTCCAAATTAATCATTCATTGAGTTGTGTGTGTTTTAACTTCTATCTAAGTCTGAAGTTTGAATAATAAGTTGAAGTTGATTGATATACGAATAATGATTGTTACATTAGGTCATGTGTGTTAACTCGTAATATTTTAGATTGTTATTTACTTTATCTATTTATTTAGAATTATTGTATCTATGCCGTAGTTAGTAATGTAAAGTTGTGGTGGTGTTCCTAATTTTTTTTGACAACCTGTCCAGGAGAAACTAAAGGAAAGAAAACGTGAAATGCTGAAAAGGAAGGAACGCGAGGAACAAGAGATGGAGAGAGTGCGGTTGAAGGCAAGGAGAAAGGATGCTGCGACTTTATATCAAGCTTTGCTAACAGAAAGGATCAAAGACTGTGAGGTGATTTTCTTTCAAATGCCTTGCCTACCAGCAGTGATCAAGTATTCAAATTTCAGACAAACTCTGTTTCATTCTGGAAATTAATATTTTTGTTGTCTGTCAGGCTTCATGGACTGAGTCTAGACCCAAGTTGGAGAAGGACCCTTTAGGGCGTGCTACAAATTCTGATCTAGATCTAGCAGAGCGGGAGAGATTATTCCGTGAATATGTTAATGGGTTATATGAGGTGAATCTTTTGATATTTGAACTAGTTCATTCATTAAATATGATGTCAAACAAATTATCAGATTGCTAAATGCTGTCATGAAATTTTTTCTGTTTAGCGTTGTGTGCGGGAATATCGGTCACTTCTGGCTGATGTTATCACCGTGGATGTGGCAACTAAGCATCTTGAAGATGGAAAGAACATTCTTACTTCATGGTCCGAGGCAAAACGCTTATTGAAGCCGGACCAGAGGTATGCTAGGATGCCACGAAGAGAGCGAGAATTGTGGTGGCGCAGGTATGCTGAAGATGTACAACGGAGGGTAAAGGTAACTGGATCGGAAAGGAACGAAGATAAACCAAATGTGGATGATAGTAGTAAAAGATCACCAGGAGTGAGGAAAAACCAAAGCCGTAGATAATTTTGTACATATATTCTTATTACGCCCAGATGTGATGTTCGCAACTACTGGCATTACTTGATTCTGTGGTCATGGCATGTGTTTTGTTGTCTCGGCGCTTAACTTCTGTTCTAATAAATTTTCAGCTGATTTTGACAATTTTTATTTGCTATCTTTAGTGCCATGGCTGCAAATCTCAAATCTGTATGTACTTGATGCATGATACCATTATGTATCATGAACTTTATGGTAGGGTCTATTACACGCCATTAAGCTGCTCCATAACTTGATTCAGTTGCTCCGATAGACCCTTTGAAAGAAACTGCAGGTTAGGGTAGGATATACAAGATAAAGTTTCAATATTTGTTGCCAGTGGTGGGAACCCTGGGACAATCTCTTCTTTCATGGAAAGGCTATATGGTACAACTTGCACCGATGTCAATATATTTGGCCACAAGAAACTTGTGCCACATTGTACTGAGAATATACATTTGTTATATTCATGCAGCTGGGCTGCTTCTCATCATCTCAACTGGATCTATCTCGCCAAAATTTGCACTCTATTAAAAGAAACGGTGTTGAAATTGTATGAATTTCCCAATATTTGATTTTATTTTTTGGAATTAAATATTGCTTCTCATATCTATCTATAGGTCATGTGCAAAATTTAGAATGTTTGGTTTGTAATATTTTGTGGGTAGCTCTTACTAAGTATGTGAACTCAGTGTATTCCGCTAATTTCCTTTTTCGAGTAATCTCGTGGAAAATAATCACAACAAAGCAGTGGGTCCAGCAAGTTGAGGTTCAAGGTCTTGCAGTTCGCCAGACATGATAGCCTCTTGTTGAAGTATACATGCAGGGCCACGGGGCAGACATGATAGCCTCTTGTTGAAGTATACGTGCAGGGCCACGGGGCTTCACTTCAGACATGTAAAATTACCGGTATTATACTACAGGGTTTATTGCGGTTGTTGTAGGTGGCATAGAGATATCACATCTCTGTACAGTGTTCAAATGGCAATAATCGATTTTAATATTTTGGCAAGAAATTCGTGGGAAGATTTTGTAGAGTTGGAAAGTTAGGTTATTGCTGAGAGGTTTTGATTTGATGGACAAGATTATCTTTATTAAAATTAATAAAAATAAAAAAATAATTTTAAAAAATAATGTTTAACCTCAATTGAACAATTTCTGTGAATTGCAATAAATTTTGAAAGGTTTTGATTGAACAAGATTGTATTGATTTAAAAAAATCCTAAGATAAAGTCAAATTATACTAACAAATGAGAATTTGAAAAAGATATAAAATATAAATATCAATAAATAAATTTTGAAAGGTTTTGATTGGACAAGACTATATTGATTAAAAAAAATTCTAAACGTAAAAATCAAATTAAATAAGATATAAAATATAAATATCTTGTTAGAAGATTTTGAAAATTTATAACAATTGAAATTTTCAATTTTATTATTTTTATTTTGGATGTGTTTTGATATTTTTTTGGATTATTAATAAAAATATTAAATTATTTTTTTAATTAATTAATTAAAATTTGAAAAGTTATATAGAAATTTAAATAATTTAAATAATTTTTTTATTAAGTTTATGATTTTTGAAAAGTTATATAGAAATTTAAATATTTTTTATTAAATTTTTATTAAGTTTATGATTTCCTACCATATAAATGTACATATAATTGAAAAAATGAAAACATTACTCTCATGTATTAATTGCAACATTGCAACATATTAGAAGGTATGGGAGAGTTAATCATAGTGATTATTTTATCTATGTCAAGATTTTCTAAATGTAAAAATCAATGTTAAGGTACTAGTTTGTGTAACAGTACACAAGCATATTTGAAATAATTGTTGCTTTTTGGCTTTGCATTTAAAGGAGAGAATTGGCAAAACAAAATTATATCTGAGGATTTCAATCAAGCTCTAATACAGCAGGTGTTACCAATCCAGCATGACATAAATGTTGTTGAGTCATGTGACTATCAACTAGTGTACTTTTACTATAAAGCATAGGTTTTGATATTCTGCATCTAGTTGAAAATGATTAGAGGTGCATATATAAGAAACGGGTCTACATTCAACAAGTAAACAGACGGGTGATGTCTATGTAAATAAGGCCACTGTCGTTAAATTGATTAATAACATGTACTAAGAATCCAACGAGTTTCTTTCTCAATTCATTTAATATTACTCTATGACACTTGTAAGTATTATATTGTGCTTTACTTCAGAGGGCGGGCAGGAAATAAATAGGAAATAAATAATGTTACCATGCAACGAGGTTTATAAACCTGGTACTTATAGGGTTTGAGCCAAATGAAATAGCATTGCTCCACAACTATGAAACAAATAAAATATTGCTTAGCTTTCTTAAAAGAGTTGAGCTGAAGAAAAAATATTACAGGCATTAGAAGGTATTTTCAATGTGTATTGAATAAAAAGTAACATAAATTTTACAAAGAAAAACAAAAAACCTAATAGTCACCTCTCATTCATAAGATTGATAGTTATATATGTTTATTCTCATATTAGTTCTGGATTAACTTCTGCAAGTTTAGTTCAATGCCTATTTATCTAACTGTTGTTTCACATTGTCTCTATTGTCTCTTTGACTGTTGTCTCTATAATCCTCTAGTGAGATTCTTAGCACATAGTCAATACACTATGTTAACTTAGAGACAATGCAATTTTTAATGAAACTCTCATACCTCTTAATGTCACATTGAATTTACTGTTTAACTCCCAAAGGACATGTAGTGGATTGCCTTCCATGATGGGCCATGTTACCTTCTGAGGAGGTACCCTACGATTTTTCATTGGCTACACCATTGTAAACCTAGGAAGATGCAAGTTAAAGCCTTGTAGGCCATGTGGATGCTTTTGTATGTGGTGTCTTAGGCCTTTGTGGTCGACCATGCTCGGTCCCTCTAGTCCCCACTCTCAATTCCTTTCGTCCTGGATAGGATTGGAGGCCTTGGGATGGATCTATTGGGGCACATGGTTTATAGGAGCCATGTTTTTTGTAGAGGTGATCACATTATGTAGGGCTAGTTCGACTCATGGGCGTGCGCACAGTCTGTATGCATCTTCTTGGCCATTGTGCATTTATCATTTTATAGTTTTCAACATGACAATCTCACAATTCACAACATCTTATTTTTCGAACAGATCATGAATCTCGATGCACGGGGTCCCGAGGTCGAAAATACAATAATGGCTCAAATTGACTGTCATGATGTGTACTCGACATGCCAGGCCGAAAATTTGGAAAAGGGTTGGGTTATAAGCAAAAATCAGTCGTCGAAAGATCACATAGACATAGTTACAGGATAAACATGGCATACAAAGGTCACTCTATGACATGCAGAGATAAATTCAACAACAAAAAACAAATAAAGTACGTCCCAGACGAAACCGACGTGGAAAAAATTTCCAGTTTAGGAATTTTTATGTGGATCTACAAAACCAAGGCATTGGTCACACGAGTGTTCCCTTTTTGATCACATATTTATTTTTTAGTTAATGAATGCTAGCTCCATGTTTCGTGGTGCTGAATGTATCTTATGAAGATGAGATCACAACTTCTATAGTTTATGTGGATAACGTGGTAGTAACTGGACTTACATGCTAAGTTATGAAGGGGACAACATGTTAAATGTCATATTACAAAGAGGAAATATTGTAAAAGTGGCATGATAATGAAGGGGGCACATGGTACAGGGAAATTGAGCCCCCTCTTAAGTCAAAGGAGTGTGGGTTATAAGATAAAGTGATAAAGTAAATATATTTTATAGCATGATAAATGGGCAAATTTGTTAAGTGAGCTGCCACATTAGAATACGCTAGGCATTACCAGGGTTCAAAATTGAGCCCATCATAGCTAGTCAAGGGTCCTTGGCCCGTCCTAGAAGTATAGTTGAAAATATGCATGTAAAAAAAACACTGATTATTATTTTTTCTTGTTTTAAAAGAAGTGCAATGTGGATGTTAAAATTCCATAAAAAGGGCGACAGTTCAAATTGCCCGTCATCAATACTTATTCCACCTCCAGGATTGAATGAATTATGTGCGATAGATTGGACATAGGTAAGGGATATGGAGGTAGGGGACAGAGTGACAGAGTGACGCGGAGCTCAGTGTCCTGGCTGTGCGCACTGGAAAAACGATGAGGGACTCTTGTGCATAGCTTTCTCCAAAATCCAATGCACTTATTACATACATAGACTTATATTGTTGTACACTTTCCTCATACATAGATCACACTCCTCTGCACCCAACATTCGTACTGGTAAGACCAATTTGTGCAATGAAGTGAGTTGAGAGATATCCTTTGAATCCACCTATAAATTATAACATCCTTCTAATTTGGGATGTTTAAATTTTTTAAGATCTCCTATCCTCTGATGCAACCTTTTTAGCCATGCACAGTTTGTAAGATCCAAAAGTTGAAGGTGAACAAGCTCACCTATGCTCTCAGGCAGCTCCTTCAAATACTTACACTCTCTCAAACTAAGAAACTTAAGCCATCCAAGTTTCTCCATCGAGGTTGGTAATGATGTTATTGAGGTGCAAGACAAATCCATAACCGTTAGACATTCGAGGTCTAAGAAAAATAAATCTGGGACATCCTTCAACTCCTCATTATGTGCTAACACCAAAATCACAAGTTCTGGGCAATTTAAATGGGATGGAAAACCATTAATTTCACTGTAGCCAAGTGATATTCTTTTGCAACCCTTAATCTTCTCTTTGCTGGGGAAGGTTCACAGATTTTGATCTGCAACAAAAAACCAACGCTCCTCGTTTTGGCCTATATAAATTGCTAAGTCATGAAGGGCCATTTGAACTTTTATCCACTTTGGCTTTGGCTTTGGCTTTGGCTTCACCTCAATAAACTCGATATACTCAATCAAGCAACTATCTAATAGTGCATTTCTGTATCTCCATCCATCATCCATTAAAACAATTTCACTCATTTCTCTGTCTATCAAGCCTTTTGTACTCCAAATTTCCACCAGTGTCTCAAGGTCAATTTTTGCATCCTTGGGAAATGCAACGCAATATAGAAAACAAATCTGTAGGTTGATGTTCTTCAAATTACAATAACGCTCTTAACCGTTTATAGAAATCTTCATAAATGTTGCTGCCATTGGTCAGGAAGAAGGGAGCTATATTTATCATCAATTCTAAAAGTTGCCTCCAGTCATCTCTAGTCTTCATTGCTGTAATGGCTGCTTTTATAGCCAAGGGAAAACCTCCACACTGCGAGACAATTTGTTCGGGATCCTCTCTATTCTTCTCCAAACCCAAACTAGCAGTTCCAACTTCTCTCTTGAAAAACTCCCACCCTTCAGTTGAGCTCCCACCCTTCAGTTGAGGACATGGTTTGTATCTTCAAGGAATAACCTTTATATGCCATGCTTTAAATCACCTTTCCTTTCTTTCAACTTGATATTAACACTTTGTTCAAAAGGTCTATCCACTGAATTTTATTTTTGTATTTTTTTTTATGAAAAGTTTGCTCAATTTACACTTTTCAATTGAAATACACTTATTTTTATAACTTTTCATCCTTGAAAGATTGGATGATTATATACCCTTCCAACTGAAATTAAAATCAACCCTTCAAATTTGATCACTAGACATAGTTGCTAACAATTGAAATCCGTTGAGGAAAGCCGTGGGTCCACATTTTCCAATAAAATCAACGTCCAAATTAAGGGAATCACTGCAAATGTATAAAGGGAACCGCCATTTTTGAGATAACCCTTAGACATAAGTGGACAACAGTTTAGTCATCCAAAATCGCTGGTTTGTAAAGCCGCCAAACATAAGGAGCCGCCAACATAGGATTTCCAGCGAAAGTCAAGA
The DNA here is from genome assembly GCA_009831015.1 of Picea engelmannii. Classification (NCBI taxonomy): domain Eukaryota; kingdom Viridiplantae; phylum Streptophyta; class Pinopsida; order Pinales; family Pinaceae; genus Picea; species Picea engelmannii. Next base: position 543,661 of record ML783007.1, read on the forward strand.
CAGTCGTTGGACATCAGTTGGATCACATTAATGAAGCCGTGGGTCAAAGGAAAGTAAATGTGGAATGTGGGAGAACTAGGTTAATGCATAAATAAATCTAATCGACTGGGCCACCTCAAGTAAATCAC
>ML783008.1:20432-48126 GCA_009831015.1 Picea engelmannii
TAAACATGAGTTTCCTCCCTATCTTATATATACCATAACTTATCATTTATCAATATAACAATCAACTTCAATATTTTATTCATGGAGATTTATTCCTTCATTTAATTGAATTAGTAAGTGCTAGCTGCCAACCATTAGGTGTGTAAGTATCCCAACCATTATTGTCATTGTTATATTATTTTCAATTTATGCAAGTGTGATCCTTTTTGGGTACTAGGGATGTAACAAGTGGTATCAAAGATTCAATCAAGATTTGTTGGTGTTTTTTTGTCAGGTCTTAAAAATTAAAAGAGAGAAGAAAATGACAATCAATTAATATCATTTCACCGATCATGGTTGAGATTCAAGAGCAATTCCATATTTTTATCAATGAAAAGAGAGAGAGAGATTATAGCTACAATTGAAGGGAAAAGGGTATGTGGATTCCATAATATTCTAGGTTTATGGAATCCACATACCCTTTCCATAGAATATACTAACTAGATCCAAAAACCAAAGACATGAAATATGGTACTACACATATTATAATATATTATCAAGGAAAAAACAAGCTAAATGAAATTTGGACATTTGAAAAAAAATTTACAAGTTAAATGAGTACATCAATAAAAAATAGCATACTAACCTTGCAAGTTCAAAATCAGAGCTATGTAAATCGAGAATTTGATTTGTTCAACCGGTGGGTGACGGAAAAAATAAACAGCTCAAACAAAAGCCAAGAATAGTGTCGCAACTATAGCAATTGTGTCGCAAAGTCTCTTAAAGTCACGTATATATAGATAAAATAGTTAACTAGCCGTTAACACCGACCAATGAGATAGGCAAAATTTGTGTCTCTATTGCCACGAAAGTTAGTCGCTATAGTGACGAAAATCCCGACTAGATTTAAATAAGATTTTCGTCGATATTGGGACGAACTTTCGTGGCAATATCAACGAAAATCTCGCCCTGTTTAAAAAAAATATGAAACTAGTTGAAGTGTGGAAAATTTTCGTGGAATAATCTGCCCATATGTAGTAGTGTATTCCTACAAAAAAAAATTCAGAGAAACCCACTTTGTCATTTTGGTTTTATGATCAAATTTGTAACAGTATCTGCTACAGGAAATTCTATAGCACCCTCCTATAAAAATGCTCTGCAGATTCCGTAGCGCCTTTTCTGTGTCTGGCTAGGTGATTCCATAGCGCATTTTCTATGTATGGATAGATGATTCTGTAGCGCCATTGGTAGCACAACTACATAACAGTCTGTGTAGACGATTCTATAGTGTTAGGTGCTACAAAATATCTGTGTTTTACAGTGTTATGCAAAGCATCCTAAAAAACACAAAAAGTCTTAGTAGATGGACTATGAGTCTATAAATTCCTCCAGTAGGTGAAAATATAATATTTCCATGAACACTTCAAAAATATAAGGATGAATGACCCATAACAACTACATGTGACCCTTTACAACTTCATGTGATAACATTGGCTCCATAGGGGATTGAGTCCTCCCTGTGAGGCTCTAAGAATTGTTGCAACTCCAGTGCCTTAGCTATTGGGTTAAGGAGTCATCTGTGCAACCAACCTCTAATATCACCACTTATTCGCTAAAACTGAAAAACCCTCTACAAACTGAAGGAAAGAAAGGCTCGAGAAGCGATCTTATTACCTATGCTACCCTACCCTAACCAAAATTGCAACTTGGTCAAGTAAAAGAAGATTTCCACAGTAACCATTCAAGTAACTAGATGACTGAAATGATCACATCTATGTCATTGATCAATGAATAATAATAGAAGTATATAAGTAGCGACATAAACTCCTTCAGAAAACCATACTCACCCATGAGTATCGGTGAAATAATGAAATTTGAAATTTTCAGAAAATCTGAAACATATGACTCCATATTTATGGCTATAGGATCATGAATCACATGATAGAATTCTAGCTGCATTAGAAGACTAGGTTGCTCCTTCATAATCTCTGCTCTGCTGACAAGATTTTAATTCTATTGACCTCCTTGAAACATCCCATAGTTATCACATGCCTCAAAGCAATCATGGACAATAAAATATTTTTCTGACTATTGATTATCTCCTTGGGAAAGAAACTTATGTGTAGTGTCTTCTTCAAATTGATGGTCAAATTTACCAGAAGAAAAAAGAACTGTAGACTGACCATATGATTTCTCAACCTCCTCTTTACTATCCTTTGAAAAATCCGCTCTAAAACTATTTGATACAAAGTCAATACTGGGAGAATTAGTACATGTTGATACAAAAATATGTTCCTTTTTATTTTCTTGTTGACTTTCTCCCTGTTGGCCAGCTATTGATGAAAAAGAGAACAAACTCACATGTTCATGTAGCTCCTTCCTAACTTCTTGACCAAAGTTTAAAATCATATAATCAAGGAGGTTATCATGAGACAAGAATGTTAACTGATTTTCTAAGTCAACAGTAAGATGATGAGGGGCAACAACTTTCTCTAAAACAGAAATATCACCACCTTCTACAAAATATTCCTCATGATATTCATCATAAACGAAATCATCCATTTTCTCATAATTTGGAAAAGGCTCAGCTAGATATGTAAATTCATCTTGCTGGTATGAGCTATAAGCATGTACATTTGCATCTTTAACAATGGAAAAATCTAATTTAATAATTTCAAGATTAGAAAAAGATTTAAGATCTAAAAATGATGTGCAAGCATGTTGAAACAATTGCAATCTTGGATAAGTTTCCTGCTGTCCATATACTTCCTAAGTTTCTTCCTCATCGAAAACATTGTCCAACATCTGACAAGAGAGTTGTGCACATGCCCGAAGATTACTCTCCACTTCCTATGCATCAACAAACATCTACTACAAGGATGGTGACTTTCTTTCTCTAAGGTATAGGAATAGATTGGGATGTTGTGTCATTGTATACTATACCATGGAAGCAACCTCAGTAGGCCGAATTTCAATAGGCATGCTATGATAAACGTTGTAGATCCTCCTTTTGAAGACATGCAAAACTTATTCCTCTCCTCTCCTCAAAGTATAAAAATCAGTGAGGTATTGATCAAGAGACTTGTTCTCATCCCAATATTTTGAAAAAACGTAATAAAAATCAATCCATGAACCAATTGAACCAGGTTCCATATCTGTAAACCAAAAAGAAACCTCTCTCATTAAATATTTAGAAAATAATCCCATAACAACATCTTCATGTATAATTTACAGATTATCAACAAAATTTGCAAAAGCTCCCAAATGTTTCTCAGCTGAAACATGATCCTCTCCGGTAAACTGAGGAAGATAATCAAGGTTTAAAATTGAGATGGATGAAGGTGAGATGGAAATTTGAGAGGTTTAAACACCCTTTGTCTGACTCTAGACTAGAATTTTGTGGGCTGAAAGCAAGGTTTAACTAGTTGATGACAAGGCTCATGAGTAATACGGAAGGTAATAAGATTTGGGAAGGCTTTGAATCGATTTCATCATTCTCATGGTTACAAGGTTGAGCATGTTCAAGAGGGATGGAGATATAAATCTTGTTCTTCTCAATAGGCTAAAGTGAAGGTTCAAGACCTACCTCAACAACACAAGCAGGCTGCAAATTTTCTTCTAGCAAGGCTGGATATGTAAAATAATGTTTATGATCATCTGAATAGACAAAGCATACGATGATCTTCTTTATATGTGAAGGGAAAATAAAAAATGAGGTGATAAAGAAAAACATGAGTTCATGTAGAAAACTAATGACCTGATACTTGGTTTTACATTTCTGCCCCTTCATCCTTTTGTCAACAGGATCCTCCTCAGTGGAGTCTCTGATTGTGGAGTCGCCAAGTAGATAATACAGTCAGTTTTTTGTGTCCCTCTCTTGTCTACCATCAAGAGATGGATCTATGTCGTTCTCCCAGGGAAGCTAGCTTTACACTTCATTCCCCGACAGTAGAGCTATTGATGTTATCACTCCAAGAGTAACCCTAGACTGTAATCAGGTGAGATTAGTAACATGTAAATTATTCAAATTTAATCTTGAAAGATATGCTTTAAAGTCACAGGGATTTGACCATAAGGACAATCAAATTCATCTACTGTACGCATTCCCAACTATATCCTTCAACAAAAGTGTCCTTAGAAAATTCAGATTAGACAATAGGCTTGATAAATGGATGGGGAAAAGAAAACTGTGATCTAAACATGTCAGAGATACTTCCATCACTTTAAGACAGTCAACTCATAATATGCACACTTTTTTTCACTCTCTCATCCTTTCAGAAGGCTCTGGAGCATATTCCTTCAACTACATGTTAGGTGTTGTCGTGCCAAAGAAAACATCATTTAGGGCCTCAAAACGGCCCCAGAATTTTGGGACCTAAAAAACCGTGGAAAAACTACCAAGATGTGTAACCATTCTGAATTAGTGGAATAGGTGGTTGGCCACCAGTATCTTCCCGGATTATTCTAACACTTGAAAGGGTTTGTATCTTGGTATTTTTTTGTCACTTATGTGTAGAAAGAAGATTGCAAGAATTGGAGATGGATCTCTAGAGCTGCATCAACTAGGATACATAAGGAAAATTGTTGGTTAACAAGTTATGCCTCTCTCCCTTTAGTGTATAAGGAATGAAATCTAATTAGATCTGGGGAAACTTAAGAGTGATCTATCCCACTCTCTGTCTTGGATGAAAGGAATATCCAAGGGAGGTCTTGCTTATCCGTAGGTGAGATTTATCTGATAGAAATAGGTAATAAGAAAGTGAGTGTGTTTTTAACATATCATTTGTCAAATGAATTTGAGATATAAATTTAAGGATTTATTTACTTTTTTTATGGAAAAACTATCACAACTTAGTTGTGAATTGGAAACAAGGATGTTAATCACTCTTTGTTATTTGTAAATTTTATTTGACTCATCACCATTATTCAAGGAAAACCATGCCACCTAAAATAATCCTTTGGTGGTCCATAAGGGTGTAGATTTTCACTCATACCAGATGTCTTTGTGAATTGGGATATTAACCTATTTCCTTACAACTAAGGAAGACGAGATATTAGCTTAGCAAAAGCACTTTTATGACTTACTCCAACACCAAAATGAGATTTTTGCATAGATAGTATCCATAAGAAAGCCAATGTCCCTTTTGGTCAATGATCAAAATCTGGACCAGGGGTCAAATTTTAGCTCAAAAATCAACATTCTCGGAATTGCTTCAAAATGAACGTGAGCGTAGCCCTCGTTGTCACGAACCCAACGCAACTCGTTTCGTCTCAAACGGACGTCGGGAGCGAGAGATATTGCGATCTATTCGAATCGCCAAATAGGTAAAAAAAAGGGCGTTGACTGGGCAGTCCGTATGGATGCTGACGTGGCATGACCGTACGTTGACGTAGATTGACCGTACATGCTGACATGGCATATGATGATGTGGCAGTTTGTGATTAGCTGACAAATGGGCGAATGTTATTTCGACACGTGGCATCATTTGGGCGAATGGTAAGGTGCCACGTGGCCCAATCATGGGCTGCCACGTGGCACCCCTTTATTGGTTAATAGTTTGTTTATTAAAATTTTATGGAGTCTGAGGGATTCGAACCCCGGATCTCCCCCAACGATCAACTCCTTGACAAAGTCCGCCTTTCCAATGGGCCATGCATTATTACTTAGTATATATATGAGTTACTATGTATTTAAACTTACATTTTGTAATGTTTGGTGAGGGGTCGGGCTGGGGCTTAGCCCCGACCCACGGTCATATGTTTATTGTATGTGACCACGCCTGTTTGCAAATGGCGCGCGCGGGGGGTATTTCAAATATGACCCACAGTCGTATCACGATACATGTGACCATATTGCGTGGAGATTTTGTGTTATGGTTTTACAATGGAGCTGGCCCCGGTTCTATGTGTTAATACATGCGACCACCATTTAAAACGCGCGGGGTTGCAATTCAAAAAAAGCCCCGGTCACATTGTTATTTCATATGACCACTAGAGCACGGGAATTTGTGCGGGGTTTTTAAAACTTGTAGCCTGCGGTTATATGGGTTAGACCATGTGACTTTAATCTTAGCGCAGGGGGTTTCAAAAATGGTTTTAAGTGTTAGCCCTTTTCATATTTGCGCGAGGTCGTATGGACTCCCACGTGCCCAGGTGCTAGGCGGTTAGGGGCTGGCGTGCCCATAACCATCCTACAGTTTGCACCGTTGGCACGGTTGCGCCCGGTGCCGGTTTTTTATGCCTTAAATGGCGTGTGTGTTGGGTTCAAGCAACAAGGGTGCGTTTTGTAGAACCAGTGACAGCAAGCTTGAAGGAGGAAAATGGAGGAGGCCTAACTTCTTCATCTTTTGGCCGATTGAGGTGCCGTAAAATCCCAGCTAGGGGTTTTTGGACATCCTGGATCCATTGGCATTGTTATCAAGGCCATTTGAAGACTTCTTTTGCAGGTTTTGCACCATTGAAGTTTCAGCAAGCTCCAGGGAGCTTGAAGCCCTCTTTGATTGAGGACATGTTTTGGTGAGCCTATGTTTGTCTTCTGTGATTGAATAATCATTTTTGGCTAATTGTTATGCTCTGAATGCATTGGGACAAGTTTCAGATGTTTTTGAGGACTTTTACAGGTGTTTTTTCCAAAGAGAAGCTCAGGGAAGCTTATGGCCACATGTAGAAGAGGTCATGCCCGGATGAGCCATGATCCGTTTTTAGAGTTCTGTTAGTCATTTTTGGGGTTTTTATGTGTTCTGATCTCAATGGTACAGTTTATTTTTCCATTGGAGTTGAGAAGCATCTTGTAAAATAACTTTTGACAAATTAATCCCAGAGAGCCAAGTCCATTAATGGAAGCTCAAGGAGATGTAGCCCGGAGGGGGGTGAACTCCTTTATTACCTTGTTCTTGTTGTGAGTTTGATGGTTTATTTTCTGCAAGTTGTGTTGTTGTGTATTTGTTTAAAGTACATATTTAACCATCTAAAAGAACAATTTCTCACACATAAACATTTACAAGAAGATGCATGAACTTAACACATAATTTTATCTTGCATATTTATACACATGAAGCAAGGTCCTGTAAAGTTTATTTTTAATGAAGTAGAGGGTGCTTGCATAGCATAACAAGTCAGCCTTTTATTTTCAGATCAAGTGGTATCAAATCATAGTTTGTTTTTCTCATGTGTTTTCCATTGATAGCTTGAGATTTAGTTGTTGGTATTTGTGCAAGTTTTGTGTTGAAGTTTGATATCTTGCAAGGATGGAGGAAGCTTCAAGCATTGATAGTTCTCGTACATATTCAAAATCAAAGTTCTTTGACAAAGAGATGGTGAAGGAAATTCTAACTATGAGAGATTTGATGAAAGAAATGTTTGAAGATAGAAATGAAAGCATTGCCCTTGAAGAGCAGTTGATGGCCATGAAGGAGGAGAAAGACTAGCTTCTTGCAAAGTTGCATGAGATGGAGATTCAACTCCATGAGGCAAAGGAAACCCTTACCAAGTACATGCATGAACATAAGGTATGCAATGTTAGTTTATCTTCTAATTCCTCTCAAGATGAATGTTTTGGTGTTTTTAAAAATCACACAAGAGGAATAGAGTCCAAGTTATTGTTAAAAATGGGCTATGAAGGTAGAGGTTTGGGCAAGCATGCACAAGGCATTGTTGAGCCTATTGTTGTTGAAGAAAGACCCAAGTATTGTGGTCTTGGATATGAACGAAAAGATGGAGCAAATTCCAAAGTTGACGAGACAAGGGAAAAAGTTCTAGGAACAAATTTTGTTTCAAGTTCACCTCCTCAAGAAGGCTATAAAGGTGAAAGTTCAAGAACTTTTGTTGAAAGTTCAATTCCTCCAGCATGCAAGGCTTGTGTTCAAGATGAATGCAAATGTGTGAAACAAGAAAGTTGTGACAGTGATGAGGACAAGAACACTGTTGTTGGTCTTCAAAGGAGAGCTTGTAACTCTTCCAATTCACCTCCTCAAAGAGGTGATAAAGGTGAATGTTCAAGGTATAATTCTGCTTATCATTCAGTTGCTTTTGATTATGTTAAGCATGATAAGTTTGTATGTAAAAATGGAAGAAAAAGTCCATGTACATATTGTGGTTTATATAACCATCATGTTTCAAAATGTTGGAAAAGATTGGCCAATTTCAGGAAACTTTATAAGCAAAGACAACGTGAAAAGAGGATGCAAAAGATTTGCACTCATTGTCAAAAGCGGGGTCATCTCATTGACCAATGTTGGACAATGCATCCAACCACTCATCCACAACATAAGAAGCAGTTGGATAAAGAGATTGGCAAGAATGGAAGAGGAGATTCCATCATCGATGTGAGTCAAGATGATTCACAAGAGGACGATTTCCAGCAGAAAAAGTCACCGTTGAGTTGGCTTGGTAAGAAATGGTTGGATTTCTTGAGCAAGTAAATCTTGCATTTTTCTGTTGTAAATGCACTTTTCAGTGTTATGTGTGCATTTATGGGAAGCATGATAAGTTGCAGTAGTTTATCACAACTTGCATGATGCAAGTTTGCATGTGAATGCAATTCATTTGAAGGCATTTTGTTGTTGCACAACTTCGCCAGGAGGATGTAAAAGATGGGTATGATGTTCACTTGTTACAACCATATATCTTTTTCATGTTCAGCTCTTATGTACCCACATGTTTTGGGTTTATGTACTTATGTTTGTACTGGAAGGAGAGTTGAAGAGTCATGCACATGCCTTTGTTTTGTGTGTATGTGTAAGCAGTGAACCTGGTGATAGTTCATCATGAATGATTCATGATTGATTCATGATTGTGTATCATGTTTTTCGACTTGTTATTTTGGGAAGGTCGATATGTTTCAAATGAGTTTTGACTTGTTGTTTGACGACTATGTTGTGTCGATCATGTTTTTCGACTTGTGTTTAGTCGATGGTGTTTGTTGACTTGTATGTTGATTTTGAGTACACCAAGATGCAGGAAAACACCATTTGCTTTGATGAAGTACAGGATGCGACAGTTTTCTTGAAGAGCAAAGGATTTTGTTGGCATCATTTTTAGTCTTGTATAATTTGTTTTCAAGATTGATGGTTTTCTTGGCTTGTGACAAGATGTCGCAGGAAAGTTTTTGCAGCCATTGGAGAGTTGTTTGTGTTGACGTCAAAGATTTCAAAAGAGGAACTTGATTCTCAGTGGGAAGGTTGGAAATATTCCAAGCACAGAGAGAACAGTGGGTCAGCAACAGCCAGAGTGCAGTGGTTGAGGGACATAGCCAGTTGCAGTGCAAGGCATGTCAAAGTATCCAGGTGATTGTCGAAAAGACTTTTCAAGTAGAATCAGTTGATAGAACTTGAAAGCAGACAGATGGTCATAAGATTTTATGGGTCCAAAAGCCTTTCAGTGGGAAGGTGTGATCAAAATCTGGACCAGGGGTCAAATTTTAGCTCAAAAATCAATGTTCTCGGAATTTCTTCAAAACAAACGTGAGCGTAGCCCTCGTCGTCACGAACCTAACGCAACTCATTTCGTCTCAAACGGACGTCGGGAGCGAGAGATATTGCGATCGGTTCAAACGCCAAACAGGTAAAAAAAGGACGCTGACTGGGCAGTCCGTACGGATGCTAACGTGGCATGACCGTATGCTGACATAGCTTGACCGTACATGCTGACATGGCACATGCTGACGTGGCAGTTTGTGATTAGCTGACAATTGGGCGAATGTTATTGCGACACGTGGCATCATTTGGGCGAATGGTAAGGTGCCACGTGGCCCAGTCATGGGCTGCCACGTGGCACCCCTTTATTGGTTAATGGTTTGTTTATTAAAATTTTATGGAGTCCGAGGGATTCGAACCCTAGATCTCCCCCAACGGTCAACGCCTTGACAAAGTCCGCCTTGCCAATGGGCCACGCATTATTACTTAGTATCTATATGAGTTACTATGTATTTAAACTTACATTTTGTAATGTTTGGCGGGGGGTCGGGCTGGGGCTTAGCCCCAACCCGCGGTCATATGTTTATTGTATGTGACCACGCCTGTTTGCAAATGGCGCGCGCGGGGGGTATTTCAAATATGACCCACGGTCGTATCACGATACATGTGACCATATTGCGCGGAGGTTTTGTGTTATGGTTTTACAATGGAGTTGGCCCCGGTTCTATGTGTTAATACATGCGACCACCATTTAAAACGCGCGGGGTTGTAATTCAAATGGAGCCTCGGTCACATTGTTATTTCATATAACCACCAGAGCACGGGAATTTGTGCGGGGTTTTTAAAACTTGTAGCCCGCGGTTATATGGGTTAGACCATGTGACTTTAATCTTAGCGTGGGGGGTTTCAAAAACAGTTTTAAGTGTTAGCCCTTTTCATATTTGCGCGAGGTCGTATGGACTCCCACGTGCCCAGGTGCTAGGCGGTTAGGGGCTGGCGCGCCCATAACCGTCCTACGGTTTGCACCGTTGGCGCGGTTGCGCCCGGTGCCGGGTTTTTATGCCTTAAATGGTGTGTGTGTTGGGTTCAAGCAACAAGGGTGCATTTTGTAGAACCAATGACAGTGAGCTTGAAGGAGGAAAATGGAGGAGGCCTAACTTCTTCATCTTTTGGCCGATTGAGGTGTCGTAAAAGCCCAGCTAGGGGTTTTTGGACGTCCTGGATCCATTGGCACTATTATCAAGGCCATTTGAAGACTTCTTTTGCAGGTTTTGCACCATTGAAGTTTCAACAAGCTCCAGGGAGCTTGAAGCCCTCTTTGATTGAGGACATGTTTTGGTGAGCCTATGCTTGTCTTCTGTGATTGAATAATCATTTTTGGCTAATTGTTATGCTCTGAACGCATTGGAACAGGTTTCAGAGGTTTTTGAGGACTTTTACAGGTGTTTTTACCAAAGAGAAGCTCAAGGAAGCTTATGGCCACATGTAGAAGAGCTCATGCTCGGATGAGCCATGATCCATTTTCAGAGTTCTATTAGTCATTTTTGGGGTTTTTATGTGTTCTAATCTCAATGGTACATTCTGTTTTTCCATTGGAGTTGAGAAACAACTTGTAAAAGAACTTTTGACAAATTAATCCCAGAGAGCCAAGTCCATTAATGGAGGCTCAAGGAGATGTAGCCCGGAGGGGGGTGAACTCCTTTATCAGCTTGTTCTTGTTGTGAGTTTGATGGTTTATTTGCTGCAAGTTTTGTTGTTGTGTATTTGTTTAAAGTACATATTTAACCATCTAAAAGAACAATTCCTCACACATAAACATTTACAAGAAGATGCATGAACTTAACACATAATTTTATCTTGCATATTTATACACATGAAGCAAAGTCCTGTAAAGTTTATTTTAATGAAGTAGAGGGTGCTTGCATAGCATAACAAGTCAACCTTCTATTTTCAGATCAGTCAATCATGAGGCTACCTCCAATCAGATCTTGTACTTTTTAGTAACATCTAACCTTAATCTTATACATAAGACCAAATACCAGCATAATTTCAATTAACTTGTTTTAGAAATAATCTATTAACTTCATCAAAACCAAAACTAAAATAAATAATATTATGACCTATACCAAAATAATCAATATAATTGTTAAAAAAATCATTAATCATCTTAATCATTAATGATTAAGATGATTAATCATGTTAATCATTAATTACATTCAAAAAATATACAGTAATCATTAATTACATTCAATAAATAATCATTAATTACATTCAAAAAATATACAAAGATATGCATACTCTACCTCCCACTAAATTTGAACACATTAATATTTTTAATATATAAAATTTTATATATTTATTATTTTAGCACATTATCATTAATGTGTTTATATGTTCCATTCACATATTAAGATGTTATAAAGATACCTATAATAGGATTAAACCCCATATTGACTTAGCTACCCTTCTACCTAAGCTAAGCTAATCACTAACCACGTGTAGACATTAGCCACTAAAAAATATATCTTTATCACAATAATCCTTTTGTACTTTCCATAGATTATTACCGTATAATAATACATTAGCAAACAAGGTCATTATCTTTTTGTACCTTCCATATCTTTTTGTCATATAATAATACATTAGGAAACAAGGACGTAAAAGCACCTCTTAGCTGGTGCATTGGGAACTATATCGGAGTAATATACTCCAGAAATGCGGTTCATGCTTCACACGAAAAAATATTTTACTACTAAATGACACTGTTCACATGGAAAATAGTTTCACCACCAGAGGGAAGGCGACGGGACAAATACGATATAAGAGTGTGCACCTCTTACTCTGGCACCATGTTTCAACTTCTCTAAATTTTTCTGAACATTGGCTTGGACCCTCAATTTCATCCTGCTTCAATTCTTGGTGCTCAAGACCACAGATCTACCTTTCGCTGTCAGCCATTCTCTGCTGAAACCTCTGGTTGGCAAGAAATGCCGCAATCTTTGATGATAAACCTCCTCCGATCCACTTGGTGACAAACCTTATTCTCAATGCAGTCGTCCGACCTCATCTTACCATTGCCCGGATAAAACGCAGATCTATTACATCTCTCCCTTTTGACAAAGCCATTCCCTGGTTTGACGGAGCAGCTCAACTGGATGGATCTCGTTGTGGGGCCGGGGGCATATCTCCATCAACGCCCAAACTTCTTACAGATGGACTCTGAATGGCGGACAAGGCACCAACACCAAGGCCGAACTACTGGGGGTGTGGGTTTCCCTTATCTTGGCACAAAGGCTAAACATCGATGTGATGATTCTCCTTGGAGACTCGAAAGTCATCATCGATTGGATAAATGACAAAGCTGACCTCCGATCAACTGCTCTGAAATGCTGGAAAGAGAAAACCTCAGAAGCCAGAAGAATGTTTAAGAGCCTCTCTGCCTCCCAAAACGCCATTGCTGATCATCTATCAAAGTTGACTTTATCTCGTCCCCTCGGGTTCTTGACTTTCTCCAGATGGGAGGAAGGCAACGAAGGCCCCCCCATCTTACTCAAAATCTGAAGTGGAAGACTAACTTGAGATCGGATAAATTGGCTACAGATAACATTGACCTGAACAGGCCTGGGCCTATCGGCGATCTCCCGGGCCGGATATCTATCTGACTGGTTTCTGTTTTGTAACTCTCGGATCTGTCCACTCGGTGATCCATCTGCCCTGTCAACTGGTGGCTGAGCGCATACAGGCCTCTGTGGTTTCTGTTCTGTTTTGTAACTCTCGGATCTGTCCACTCGGTGATCCATCTGCCCTGTCAACTGGTGGCTGAGCGCATACAGGCCTCTGTGCTTTGTTACAGTCGCTGTTTTGTATGTTTTGTAAACTCTCGGATCTGTCCACTCGGTGATCCATCTGCCCTGTCAATTAGTGGCTGAAGCGCATACAGGCCTCTGTGCTTTGTTACAGTCGCTGTTTTGTAAATTATTATATTCTGTTGGATATATAGAGCAATATTTCCGTGGAAAAAAACAGAGTATAAACCTTTACTCGCTATGTTATGGTATTTGATTTGATTTGTTATATCATCTCATTTAGACGCGAGTATATGCAAGTAGATATCTCCCTGCTCCGCACAGTTGCCGACTCCTTTGTATCTGATCAGTTCCAATGGATATGGGATCGGTGTTATGGTATTCTGTGCTGGGGATCGCTTCCATCATCGTATTCTTGCTGATCGATTTCTGGAGGAGGAAAACCTACAGCAGGCTTCCTCCCGGACCTCCAGGATGGCCGATTGTGGGAAACCTGTTCCAGTTAGGTAATAAGCCCAATGAAGCTCTCTTCCACCTTGCTACCAAATACGGCCCTCTCATGTCTCTCTCTCTCGGAATGAAAACTACAGTGGTGGTCTCCTCTCCTGCCATGGCAAAACAAGTTCTCAAAACCCATGATCATGTCCTTGCAGGCCGGACTGTCATACAAGCAGCCCAGTGTTTTTCCCACGACAAGTCCTCAATAATCTGGGGTCAATATGGATCTCACTGGCGTATGCTCAGACGTATATCCAATACGGAGCTCTTCAGTGCCAAGAGGCTTGAGGCCCTGGAACATTTGAGAAGAGATCAAGTGGTCCGAACGATCCAGCAGATTCTGGATCAAAGTATGAAGGGGAAGACTATAAATATCGCAGATACCGTTGTCCAGTCCTCGATAAATCTGTTGGGGAACATGGCCTTCGGTAAACACATGTTCGATCCCCACTCTCCAGACTTCCAAGAGTTCAAAGACAGCCTTTGGAAAATGATGGTGTTGGGAGGAGCTCCCAATTTGGTGGACTTCTTCCCCTTTCTTCAGTGGTTGGATCCTCAAGGTGTGGGACATAACACGCGAATCTATCTGAAAAGGGTATATGACATTCTCGACAAATTCATAGAGAACCGTCTGGCCACAACGAACAAAGGCAGGGACGGAAGTGATGGTCCCAAGGATCTCTTGGACGCTCTGCTGGACATGAGAAGCCATGAGTTTACGCTCACCGATATCAGAGGCTACTTAACTGTAACCCTTTTCATTATCTCTTGTGGTTATTATACAAGTCGATCAATTTATTTAGTATCTTATTTTAAAAATTACTGTAGTTTACCACTGGGATTGATACTGCCAAAGTCGATTGCTCTGATTTTTATTTGCTTGTTGCAGGATATATTTGGGGCGGGAAGTGACACCACTGCGAAGACAATAGAGTGGGCGATGGCAGAACTCATATGCAATCCGGAGAAAATGAAACGAGCCCAGGCCGAGTTGGACGAGGTAGTTGGTCGCAATCGAAGGGTGGAAGAAAGTGATACCGAGCGTCTCCCTTATCTCCGTGCAGTGGTAAAAGAAGTGTTGAGGCTGCACCCGGTAGCTCCTCTGCTAATCCCACACAGAGCAGATAGTGATTGTGAGATTGAGGGATTCGTGATACCCAAACACACCCAGGTAATCGTGAATATCTGGGCAATCGGAAGGGACCCCGCCATCTGGATTAAGCCGTCGAAGTTCTTCCCCGAGAGGTTTATCGATAGTGAAATGAGTAGTGTGGATTACAGAGGACAACACTTCGAGCTGATATCCTTCGGAGCGGGAAGGAGGATGTGCGTGGGGCTTCCGTTGGCCAGTCGGGTGATTCATCTGGTTTTGGCTTCTCTGCTCCATTCGTTCGAGTGGGCACCTCCCAACGACATGAGTGCGGAGCAACTGGACATGACGGAGAAGTTCGGAGTGACCATTCAGAAGGCGGTGCCCTTGGAGGCAATATCTACGCCACGTTTGCCACGGGATGTTTACTAGAATGGTTGGCTTGTTTTTGAAGAATAAAGCTTTTTAATGTTGCAGTACACTTTTTTAGGTTTGGGGTTGTTGAAATCTATCAGTTTGGTTCTTGAATTGAAAGATATATTCTAATTTTGGGGGTTTGTGAGATGAGGAATGCGTTTTATATATAGTTGGGTTGTTGAAATGAACGATTCAATATTCTGGTTACTGGTTCGGAATTAATTAAAATTTTCAAAAACGTTTCGGAAAGGGACATTTAAATATGGCTTGTTCAATTGTTTTAAGAAATGTTTTTATTGAATTTTGTAATACAAATTTGTATGATTTTATTTATTTTTAAATGTAAAAATAGATTCAGTAGGCTAAAACACTTATATTAAAAAAAATCAATTATACTTTAACAATTTTTCAAAAATTAAATTATACAAAAATAATTATTCAAATCTACTATAACAATTTCTAAAATTTCATAAAACATTTAAATTACAAATTTAAATAATCATACTGTCTTTTACACAAGCCTTGAGATAGACAAATAAATGAAATTTGCTTGTTGAGGATTAATATTTTGTACCTTTTGCATGTTGACTTCTTAGTCTGAAGTGTTGTCTCTTGAATATGTTGTAGCCTCTTTTTGTGGTGTTGAACTTGTATTTTGGAAGTTGTTTTCAAATGTCTAGTGAATGGCCATTTTCTTCCTGTAATATGCTATGCTTGAGTGTTGTCCATAGCATGCTAATTTCAAAATTTTGCATTATTATTGTATTTAACATGGCCTGTTTGTTCCTACATATGATCCTTTTGAAGGAAATGTGTTGACCTTGTTATTCTTTTGCAGGTACTTGGAATGCTTGAGCTAACGTGGAATGTTGGTGTTGTATACCTATAAATATTTCATGCACATTGTTACTTTCTTTTTTTCAAAGCAATGGTGTCATTTCTAGTTTTCATCATTGCCTCGCCTAATCAAGCATATGAGGGTTTTCATGATGCATAATTTTTTATTATAGACCCAGGCTTGCCTCCATGGAGTTTTTCAACCAAAGCTATGTCTCAAGTATCTTAGGGAGGTTTTCACTTGGGTATTTTATTGATTTTTTCTCTTGAAGATATCCTAATCATTTGGATGGGTTGAGAGTATTGTTATTCTCAACCACATCCATCTATTTAATTTCCACATTAGCTATGAATTCTTCTTTAGACATGGGTTTGCAGTAGATATTGAGTCTAAATCCATTGACTAGGAGGGGGATTCTTTACTCATATATTGTTCTTATCTTTATTGAGCCATTGTCATAGAATGTTTCAATATTATAGGGGCCCAACCATCTTGTCCTTAATTTTACCTTAAAATCCTTGAATCTTGAGTCACAAAGGAGTGCCCAATGCCCTCCCTTGAAACTTCTAGGCTTGATGACATTATCATTCCATATATTTTTCTATAGTTGAACCACCTCTGTGTGGAAGAAGGATTTCTATTTGTATTCATCCAAGGAATTCAACTACTATAATATATCCTCTTGGGCCAATGAAAGGTCTAAGTTGAGGTTGGAAGCTATCCTTAGTGTGGAAATTTCAAATCCAATAGGAAATATATATTTCTTTCCATAGACGAGTTCATAGGTGTGAATCCTGTTAGAGCTGGAAGTCACTCCTGGATTGCTTGCAGGAGCATAGCCCAACGCCCATCAGTTTTTATGTCACGGTTTGATAAATGGGTGATCAAATGGAGATAAAGGCTCGAGGAGATATCATTCTAACTCGGGGGATGGATTTGGTATGTAAAGAACAAGGGAGGTATGGAATCCTAAATTCAACCAGCAGGTCAACTAAAAGATGAGAGGGTGGAAGACTTAGTAAGAAAGGTGAACAAAAATCTCTGGGCAACAGGCTTACAACGGTTTGTAGGGGAAAAACTCTGAACGAAGGATCCTCCTGGTTGAGGGCTTCAAGAAACTGAAAAGAAGACTTGACTAGACCCTCCAATTCCAAGTCGTTCAGCATTAAGGAAATCACATGAACCGATTAGAGACTCTGTAACTATTACAGTGATCCATTACAACATCATCCTATAACAGCTACAACTCGACTGGATCCTCCAATTCCGAGCTGCTCTAACATAGTATAACAAAGATGTAAAGAAACTGGCATTCATAAGGCAAGAAGTCTCAAAAGTCTATACATAACCAGAGTAACAGTGCTTCATTAAAACTTTACAACCGGGAGCGTTGCTCAACCATCGATCCCTTCAAAATGTGAGAAAAATTCCTCTAAATACTTAGAGCAAAAACACTAGAAGCCAATTCGAGACATCACCTTGAATACATTACGTCTGCATGTTTACTGCGCATGCAGTCTTTGGACAGTCGTGAACTTCAGTCAGACGCAATCGCGCTCCAAAGGGCCTGCGAATGAATTGACAAGCTTACAGTCATTTTCTGGACTTTCCATTTATGGTGGAAACGATGTCCAACCACCATCAACTGCTGCAATAACTGTTTCATTGGGATTGGGAAAGGCCCTGGTCAATTCTGTACCTACAGGTCATGGAGGCCTTCTCATTCTTCCATTTGGATCTGTTTGGAGATTTCATGGTAAGACTATTGGGTAGACGCGGAGGCCGCCATGATGACTGGAGGACTAGACAGGAAGAGGTGAATGGACGGTGATCAGGCAGGGGTGACTTGACAGACTCGGTGTGGATATGGGATGAGGAGAGGCCATGTGGATGGATGTGGCAGAGGCAAAGCGATAGGGCACATGCAAGTGGCAGAATCCGTGGGTTTTGAAGTGTACGAGCCAGGTGGAGGAGACACAGGGGCCCGGAAGAAACTATGAGTTGGCATGACACGGGAATAGGATGTGGCGGCAAGGGATAGATAGCGGAGGTACGTGGTGAGGTTTCAGGGTTTGCAGTGTCGAGGTGCACATGTACCCAGAACTCCCGACCCTCCGATCCCCGACTTGCGATGAGCTCCACTTCTATAAGCTAACCCTTACCGGCTAGAACGTGAACCATATGACCACTGCCTCTGTGTGACCGTGGTCAAACCCTCCATCGGATTTTCGGCGTTCACGATGACACGATGTCTGTGTCCACGAGACTCACGATTTTCCGATTGCCGATGCGCCTTTCATGCTAGCCCTGGTCCAAGTGACCGCTACCATACGCCCTCGACCATACTCTCCATCAGGGTTTTGCGGTTTGCGATGTCAACGAGTACGCATCCTCCAGACTCGCAATTTCCCAAAACCCGATGGCTCATGGTCGTTGACCTGTAAACGGTCCGCTTCCTGTCACGAAAGCCTGCCACCTGTCCTCCATGATGGATAGTTGTTCCC
Organism: Picea engelmannii; assembly: GCA_009831015.1. Classification (NCBI taxonomy): domain Eukaryota; kingdom Viridiplantae; phylum Streptophyta; class Pinopsida; order Pinales; family Pinaceae; genus Picea; species Picea engelmannii. Next base: position 38,978 of record ML783008.1, read on the forward strand.
CTTCGATCGGGAAATCGCGTATCGTGATTCTACGATGCACAAAACTTTCTCTCCAGGGATCTCCGATATCCTGATGGCTTCAAGTTCCTCGATGGGCGCTTCCCTGTCGGGACTTTCCTGCTGACGTCGATCTTCTGCCACACGTCCTTTCCCAAACGAACGGTATGGATCTCTTTCGTTGCTTCTCATGTCCATGATCAGGCTCACTTGTTTAACTCGGACCCCAAGCAGATTTCTTCTGTGTGCTGCGCTTGGGCACCTATCGCGCAATCCTGCAGACCTGCGTACCTTTGTTCCCCGATACCACAACTGTTGCTAACATTAGGCTCCATGGGGGATAGAGTCGTCCCTGCGATGCTCTAAGAACTTATTTGCAGTTCCAGTGCCTTGATGGTTGGCTATGGAGTCACTTACTAAGCCGAAAAAGAAAACAAAGAACAGAAAAGGCAATATTTACAAAACATAGGAGCCACTGGAGGCTCAGACAAAATATTTTTTAAGAAAGTGCCCGTTTACTGGGCTACTGAAAACTCCTTCACCCTCCAAATCCCGCAATATGTACGTGTTTTTGGAGAAAGCCTCAGAGATTCTGAAAGGCCCAATCCAAAGGGCTTCAAATTTGTTGTGTTTGCCCTTATCTTGTTTAGGAGCATCCCATTTCAGCACTAGGTCTCCTATCTGGAACCGCTCCTTCTTGGCCTTCTTATCGAAGACTTGCTTGATCTTTTGTTGATTGTCCTGAATCCTGTCCACTGTCTGCTCCCTAGCCTGCTGGACCTCTACTAGCTGATGAATCCTTCTGATCATGTCATTGGGCTCTTCTTGATAATCCTGGAAGAACTTCGCTACGGGAATGGCCAGCTGAGAAGGGAAGACAGCTTCGGCTCCGTAGACTAACTGGAAAGAGGAGAGACCTATAGATCTCTTTGTAGTCACCCAATCAACCCATAGGGAGAATTTCAACTTTGAACTCCAAGCCCTTTTGTTGTCTTTCAACAACCTTTTGATGATCCTTATCAGGCTTTTGTTGGAGGATTCCGCTAGACTGTTTCCCTGTGGATAATATGGGGTGGAGTGAATTAATTTGATCCCGAACTGTCCACAGAACTTGGCTAGTGGTTCAGCCCCGAAAGCGGCTGCATTATCAGTGACGATCTTATTTGGGCAGCCGAACCTTGTGATGAGGTCCTCCAAGAATCCAATGATTACCTTGTGGGAAACACTCCTGGTGGGGATAGCTTCAATCCACTTGGTAAAGAAATATGTAGCAGTCAGGATCCACCTGTGCTTCCCACTAGAGGCAGAGTGAATTTCTCCAATGAAATCTAGGCCCCACTACTGGAAAGGCCCTGAAACCACCACCGGATTTAACGGCAGAGACCTGAGTTGTTGCTTTCCTGCAAAGTTTTGACATTTGATGCAGGCTCTGACCCTTTTGCAGACATTAGTGAACACGGTAGGCCAGTAATATCCGGCCGTGAGGATTTTGTGGGCTGTGGCTCTCGAGAAATGGTGCCCTCCACATAGGCCGTTGTGGAATTCAGCCACAACCGTCTTGGCCTCTGGTGGACTCATGCATTTTAAAAGCACCCGCAAGGGGTCTTTCCAATATAACACTTGATTGATCAGGAAGTATCTAACTGCTTTGAGCTTTAGAGCTCTTGCTTTGCTTCTTTGCAGGCCATCTAAAGGCCGCAGCTCCTGCAGAAAATATATGACGTCCTTATACCAAGGACATCAAGCCAATGGGGGCTCCCTGTGATGGTCTTCGTCAGGCAGTCGATCCTGCTGAATACCTGAGCATTCGTTGATGAAAATTATTCCCAAAGCTTAGCAGTTTGCCTCAGCCAACAGTTTGGCTAAACCTTGACCTTTGATCAACTTGGTGGGTCTTATTTCCAGGTCGATTTCTAGAATTTTGGCTATCCATTTACTCCTTCTCCCGTCTGTATCGGGCTGAATAAGAATGTCTTTAACAACAGCTGAGGGGACATAGGCGATGATCTTTGACTGCAGGACGTAGGTTCTAAAAGCTTTGAGAGCTTTTATTAGAGCATAAGCCTGCTTCTCCATAGTGTCATACCTGACTTCGACATCCCTTAATGCCCGACTGAAATAAGCAATAGGCTGCACTAGCCCACTGTCATTTGTCTGTAATAGAATAGCAACCACTGTGTCAGGTGAGGCAAAGGAGAAAATCAGGAAATCCTTTGAGTAGTCAGGACTGATAAGCACAGGAGCTTCAGTCAAGGCCTTCTTGATTCGTTCAAAGGAATGTCGCGATTGCAGGGTCCACCTTAATTCATTCTCTTTCTTCAACATGGTTGTTATAAGATTTACCTCCTCAGTAAAGTTAGGCACAAACCTCCTCAGAAAATTAATTTTATCGAGGAAAGATTGGACCTCCTTCTTGGACCTCAGGATCGATAAATCTTGTATCGCCTCAACTCTTATGGGGTCGATTTTGACTCCTTCTGTCGATACTATGTGGCCTAGTAAATTTCCCTCCTGCATGGCGAATAGAGATTTCTTGGGGTTTAATGAAATGCCAAACTTTCTGCACTTTAGGAAAACTTTCCTGAGATGACAACACTGCTCTTTATCAGATTTTGAAAACACTATGATATCATCCAGATAGATGACCACGAATTTATCCTTTTCCCCGATGAAAGCTATATCCATGGCACGCTGGAATGTCACTCCTGCATTTATTAATCCAAACGACATCTTGGCATACATGAATGTGCCCCGTGGAGTGGTGAATGTTGTCTTTTCCCTGTCTTCAGGCAGAACAGAGACCTTATTGTAGCCATAGAAACCATCAATCATGGACATCCTAGAAGCTCCTGTCACCCTCTACAGTATATGTTCCATCTTCAGCAAGGGGTATTTATCTTTCCGTGAGCTCCTGTTCAGGTTTCTGAAGTCTACACAGAGTCGGATCTCTCCATTCTTTTTCCTTACTGGCACCAAGTTGGCCACCCACTCTGAATATCTCAGTCGTACAATGATCTGAGCTTGAAGCAACTTCCTCACTTCCCTCTCCATGATAGGCAGCAGTATGGGATTGATCTGTCTCAGCTTCTGCCTGAATGGCTTTGCCTCCTCCTTTAATGGAATTTTATGCTCGATGACAGAAATGTCGTACGTTTTGAGGTCTTCGTATGTCCAGGAAAACACATCAGTGAATTCCCTCAAAATTCCAATGTATCCGGACCTCTGTTCCTCTGTCACACTTCTTGACAGTTTGACAAACTTGGGCTCATTCTCGGTCCCAATGTTGCACTGAATAGTACCAGTGTCATCCTCCGAGATTTCTCCCTTTAATGATACATCATTTCTATCAAAAAGCCTTTCCAAAGGAACCAATCCCCTTGGGATATGATTGTTGGGCAGCTGTACAATGTCACGCTCTGCAATCTTATTCAAAAAATTACCCCTATCAAGATTTTCTTCAGGGAGAGAGTCTTGGTCGATATGCGTCTCTGAAAATTCTTCGACAGTCTCCAAGAACTTCTTGATCTCAAGATCGTCCTCAAACACCTTCCAATGCTTAACATTGTCAGGTATGGAGGGCCTGTATTTTACTTCTACATCATACCTCAATTTGGGTGGCAAGGGTACTTTGAAAAGGCTTGCAGATGTAGCCAAGGAATCTGCCACTGTGTTCTCTTCTCTTGGGATGAAGGAAACGTTGGATGCTGAGAAGAAATTGTCAATTAGGTCCCATACCTCATTTCTATAACTCCTGAGTCGAGGATGCTTGGCCACATAAGCGCTTCTGATCTGCTGGACTACCAACTCGGCATCTCCGAACACTGCTAACTCTTGAATTCCCATTTCCCTTGCGGCTCTTAATCCCAGAATAAGAGCTTCATACTCTGCCACATTATTGGTAGCTTTGAATTCTAATTTGTATGAAAGAGATGTGGTCTCCTGAGCAGGTGACACAAAAACCACTCCATCTCTAGCACCTTCTCTGGAGGAGGCTCCATCAAAGAACATTTTCCAGACGGGGGTGACTGAGGGAGGAGGATTAGGGGAAATGATGGACTGTTTTCTGAGTTTGAGAGGGGGCTCAGGAGCATGGGTGAGTTGTAGTAAACTAGAGCCTAAATCAGTGTCCAAGGCAAAGATAGGATGATTGGTGGGGTTAGCATCATCACTGATTATGTAGGCCAGTTGGGCTTCCCTATATAGTCTTATATGCTCTCCTCCGAACACCGAGATAGTAGCATACGTGAGGTCCATTTGCAAGGTTCCCCCCAGTCTCTTTATCCAAGATCTTGATAGCAACATACCGAACTTAGGGGGGACATCGACCACTACAATATCCATGACCACACTTTTCATAGGCAGTTGAAATAAGGTCACAACGAGGTCCTTAATAACTCCAAGACACTGAACTCTCCTGGAGTCGAAAGAATAGAGGTCATGATAGGCTCGGGTGAATTCTAGTCCTAATTCTTCCATGAAAGTTTTGGGCATGAGGTTGTGAGAAGCCCCTGAATCCATCAAGCAGTTGTGCAACACTTTATCATGTATGTTCAGGGAGGTGTAGAAGGGAGGGGATGAATCATCTCTATATTCTACCATGGGACCTAGGACAACTGCTGGTTTTTCATATTGGAGATTTATGGAGTCCGTGGGAAGGCATGAGGCTTCAGACTGTAAAAGCTCAGAGAAGCATTTTTTAAATTCTTCATGTTTAATCAGCTCGGTGAGGGGTACATGTATTCTGATCTTTTGAATCTCATGCTCGAAATTAAAAGAAGATGTAGGCTTTGGACTTTATTTTATTTCAGGAACATGATTATGGACAACAGGAGAGAGGGGTTGAGCTTTCTTACCTCTGTGAGTGTCGGCTACTGCATTAGCAGGCTTTTCTGTTCTAGTGGACTGCTTAGGAATATCAGGTGTTGTTGTCCTCTTGTTGGACCTCAGGTTGTACCTGCCGTGACCGCCACTAGCCTTTTCTCCCTTGCTCAATTCATTTAGCTGACTGTTCATGAGAGACTCCTCATATGCTGATTGAGTCAGATGAGGAAAAGGAGGAGTGTCTTCTAAGCAGTGGATTTCAGGGTCCAGCTCATCTGTTTCTCTTTCTTCCTCATCGGCCACCAAATGGTTTTGAAATGGGGCCTGAATTTTCTGGTCTTCTCTGTCTCTTCCTCTCTCTCTTTGCATATTAGGGGGAGTGAAATTATTTGGCCTCCTGAAACCTCCTTTATTTTCGACGATCTGAGGGCCTTTATATGCTTGTCTCCCTTCCACCCTCATTCTCTCCATCTCTGCAGACAGAGACTTCACCATCTTAGTCAGTTCATCCACTTGAGGGTGGGGCACCGATGGGTCAAAAGTTGAGGCTTCCAACCTTCCCTTTCTCATGTCTGCGTCAGCCTTGTTCCTCAGTATGTTAGCTGATAACACATTGGATTCCACCTCTATGGCCGCATCTTTCATTTGAGCTAAAGTGGTGGCTCTTCTTTCTCTCAACAAAAGGCAGAAATCGGGGCCGAACGCGCTAGCATACGAAATCTTAGCTGAGGCTTCTGAAGGTTTTATCTCTGCCGGGATCTTGTTATACATCTTATTGAATCTTTTGGAGAAGTCGGAGACGGAATCCCCTTCCATTTTTTTTAGAGACCCGAACTCTATCATGTAGTACATGAAATCCTTCCTATCTCCCCACTGCCTCAGGAAAGCACTATCTAGAGCTTCAATCCCAGCAATAGATCCTGGAGCCAATCCTCTAAACCATTTCCTTACCTCGCCGTCCAGGCTCTGGACAAAGACTCTCATCTAGACATCTTCATTTTCTATGTTGAGGTTGTCTGCATAGCTATAGAAAGCAGCCAGGTGCTCTTCGACAGTTATGTCTCCTTCCCCAGTGAACTTGGGCATATACTTCAAGTAGTCCCCAACAGGGAGAGGATTCATAAGATGGGGTAGGATTAAGGGAGAATATCTGGCAGCGACTATGGCGTCCATTCTATTCAGAGGGGGATTAGCGCCAGCCATAAGAATATTAGGTGGAGGAGAACTAGGAGGAGAAGGAGTTCGAGAGGGGGAAACTGGGAATGATTCTCGAAGCGGAGTGGGAAACAAGAGGGGATTTAAGGAGAAGGCTAACGAGCTCGAGTCAGTAGGTGCTTCTCCTTGCGCAGGAGTAGTAAAGATAGGAGTGGGGAAGTCTTTTGTGTTCCCAAGTCTACGCCAAGTTACAGCTTCAGGGGAGAGGGGAGTGACAAGGTCTTGTCCCTCCGGTCCGAGACCAGGAGAGGAAAACTCAACATGAACACTCCCAAAATTTAGGAAACGAGAAACTCCAGAGACAGGTCTGTCAAGAAACTGAGGAGGAGAAAAAGGAGTTTCTACAGAAAGAGATAGTGGATTACCTGGTTCAGCGGTAGAAGCTCCTTCTTCAGGGGCCTTTCCCTTTCTAAGCACCGCCTCTGGATCTGTTTTGGGCATAGCTAAAGGCAGCTGTGGATGAGACCGCGTATGCCTGCCTCTAAAAGCCACAATTAACAGAGCAGGTTCTCCCCAACAAAGTCGTCACAATAGAGTCGCCAGGTGCAAATTAGCAATCTGGAAAGGCTCTGATAATCTGATGCACCTTCGGATTCAGAGGCTCAATGTCATTCTGCCCAGGGAAAATCTTCAATTTCGTCCCCGGCAACGACGCCAGAAATGTTAGAGCTAGAAGTCACTCATGGATTGCTTGCAGGAGCATAGCCCAACGCCCATCAGTTTTTATGTCACGGTTTGATAAATGGGTGATCAAATGGAGATAAAGGCTCGAGGAGATATCATTCTAACTCGGGGGCTGGATCTGGTATGTAAAGAACAAGGGAGGTCTGGAATCCTAACTTCAGCCAGCAGGTCAACTAAAATATGAGCAGGTGGAAGACTTAGTAAGAAAGGTGAACAAACAGCTCTGGGCAACAAGCTTACAACGGTTTGTAGGGGAAAAACTCTGAACGCAGGATCCTCCTGGTTCAGGGCTTCAGGAAACTGAAAAGAATACTTGACTGGACCCTCCAATTCCAAGTCGTTCAGCGTTAAGGAAATCACAGGAACTGATTAGAGACTCTGTAACTATTACAGTGATCCATTACAACATCATCCTATAGCAGCTATAACTCGACTGGATCCTCCAATTCCGAGCTGCTCTAACACAGTATAACAAAGATGTAAAGAAACTGGCATTCATAAGGCAAGAAGTCTCAAAAGTATATACATAACCAGAGTAACAGTGCTTCATTAAAAATTTACAACCGAGAGCGCTGCTCAACCATCGATCCCTTCAAAATGTGAGAAAAACTCCTCTAAATACTTAGAGCAAAAACACTAGAAGCCAATTCGAGACATCACCTTGAAGAAATTACGTCTTCATGTTTACTGCGCATGCAGTCTTTGGACAGTCGTGAACTTCAGTCAGATGCAATCGCGCTCCAAAGGGCCTGCGAATGAATTAACAAGCTTACAATCATTTACTGGACTTTCCATTTATGGTGGAAACGATGTCCAACCACCATCAACTGCTGTAATAACTGTTTCATTGGGATCGGGAAAGGCCCCGGTCAATTCTGTACCTACAGGTCATGGAGGCCTTCTCATTCTGCCATTTGGATCTGTTTGGAGATTTCATGGTAAGACTATTGGGTAGATGCGGAGGCCGCCGTGATGACTGGAGGACTAGACACAAAGAGGTGAATGGACGGTGATCAGGCAGGGGTGACTTGACAGACTCGGTGTGGATATGGGATGAGGAGAGGCCATGTGGATGGATGTGGCAGAGGGAAAGTGATAGGGCACATGCAAGTGGCAGAATCCGTGGGTTTTGAAGTGTACAAGCCAGGTGGAGGAGACACAGGGGCCGGGAAGAAACTATGAGTTGGCATGACACGGGAATAGGATGTGGCGGAAAGGGATAGATAGCGGAGGTACGTGGTGAGGTTTCGGGGTTTGCGGTGCCGAGGTGCACATGTACCCGGAACTCCCGACCCTCCGATCCCCGACTTGCGATGAGCTCCACTTCTATAAGCTAACCCTTACCGGCTAGAACATGAACCATATGACCACTGCCTCTGTGTGACCATGGTCAAACCCTCCATCAGAGTTTCGGCGTTCACGATGACACGATGTCTGTGTCCACGGGACTCACGATTTTTCGATTGTCGATCCGCCTTCCATGCTATCCCTGGTCCAAGTGACCGCTACCATACGCCCTCGACCATACTTTCCATCGGGGTTTCACGGTTTGCGATGTCAACGAGTACGCATCCTCCAGACTCGCGATTTCCCGAAAACTGATGGCTCATGGTCGTTGACCTGTCAATGGTCTGCTTCCTGTCGCGAAAGCGTGCCATCTATCCTCCATGATGGATAGTTGTTCCCCGTCAATCGCGAAATCGCGTATCGCGATTCTGCGATGCACAAAACTTTCGCTCCAGGGATCTCCGATATCCCGATGGCTTCAAGTTCCTCGATGGGCGCTTCTCTGTCGGGACTTTCCTGCTGACACCGATCTTCCGCCACACATCCTTTCCCAAACGGATGGTATGGATCTCTTTCACTGCTTCTCATGTCCATGATTAGGCTCACTTGTTTAACTCAGACCCCAAGCAGATTTCTTTTGTGTGCTGCGCTTGGGCACCTATCGCGCAATCCTGTAGACCTGCGTACCTTTGTTTCTCGATACCACAACTGTTGCTAACAAATCCTATTGTGGTCTTCCAAGTGGTTTTATATTACCATACAAATTCATTTAGTTTCGATTTTCCCAATCCTTCTTATGCATGTTGATTGTCTTGGTGAGGATATTTTACAACTCCTTGTTTGTCACTTGTACTTTCCCATTTTCTTGAGGGTGGTATGGAGAATATTTTATGTGGTGTATCTTGTTCATCTTCATGATATGTTCAATGAGGTTAGAGGTCAATTGTGTGTTAGAAAAAACAGGATCACGGAGAAATAAAAAAAAACAAATGCAGAAACAAAACACAGATGACACACAATAAAATAGAGACACAGATCTACGTGGTTCACCCAGTGTGGGCTACGTCCACCAGAGAAATTGCCAGGTCCTTCCTTTATTATTATCCAGCAAATGAAGGGATACAACCTACAGCAAAACCCGCTGT
>ML783008.1:54179-64946 GCA_009831015.1 Picea engelmannii
TCATCAAATAAAATATGGAAGTGGTTGTCATCCCAGAAATGACAACTATCCATATACCAATCATCACAATCATCCTCAAAATCATACCAAACATATCTTTCTTGATTATATTCATTCATGAGGCCCTGCATAAGAAATCTCTCCTGCATGTCATTCAATGAATCTTGAATACTATGAAAACTATCATTGAGACCATATGTGAGGCTATGTGTGAGGCTGTTTGTGAGGCCATGTGCAAATGCATCCAATCTGTCATCCAATTGGGCTTTGAATGATTCAAGAATTTCTTTCAAGGTTTGAGAAGAAATAGTCATCTGAGCACCCTATGAACTCTTTGGTCCTGCAGCCGTCACAGAAAAACTCAAAAAATAAACCCAAGAAGTTTCGGCAGAAAATCGCGGCTTTTTCTGGAAAAACCCTAAAAAACTGTTGAACTTAAAATGCACATAACTTCACTTCCCGGACTCCGTTTCGGATGATTTTTTTTTTGAAATTGGGTGAAATTGTGATAAGAACTCAGATATGTAATTTATTTTGGCAAATTCGTCCTCCAAATTCTATAAAAATAAAAACAAATCGCGCCGCCGTCCGCAGAAAAAACCCTGAAAAATTACAGATTTTAAAACCTCAATATCTTGACCTTCTGGACTCCGTTTCGAACGTTTTTTTTTTTAACTTAGGTGTTTTTCTGAGAGGAAATTATATATACAACCCTTTTTTGCAAATTTTTCACAGAAATATACTGAAAATGTCTGGAATGTCACGGCCCTCTTTTTTCTTCTCTGAAAAAAAAATCTGCAAAAATAAAAAATAGTTGTCCACAACTCCGGCCCTGGAAAGTGCTCTGATACCAATTGTTAAGAACCAAATACTGAATATAGAAAGAACCACAACAGATATAGAAGAAAAATATAGAAAAACACCACTTTATTATATCAAACCCTTGAGGTAGGGCAACACCATACAATGGATCCTGTTATGGAAGGGATCCTCTCCTGTTCACTTGCCTCTTCAAGGGGGAATCATCCTATTGGGTTACCACTCCAAATACAATACTTCTCTTCATGTCTCATTACATTGTTTAAGCCCCTTTATATAGTGCTACCATCACCTAAGAACATTCTAGATGAGGAATCTTCTAGAAGTAGAACCTTCTAAGAAGTCCTCTTACATTTATTATACCTAACTACCATAGTGGACCTTATTTACTAATATAGTGGACCTAGTCTACCTTACATTGAATGACCTCCACTATTATCACTATGGGCCCTCTAGGCCCCCCCACTACCTCTCTAGCTACCTTACAATAGCTCCCCCGGATCCCGCAGAGGGGGTACCCCCCCTCTGCACTCCCCCGCGTGGAAGAGTGTACATACTTCTAGGGTGTGAATACTTCATGGGGTATAAACATGGCTGAAAGCAAGGACCTCTAAATCAGGAAGATAATCAGGCTCCACAACCAACATTGTGGTCCCTAATTTGTGACTATTTCCCTTGGAAATCTAAATCTTGAGAAGATGTTTTCATGTATAAATTGAGATACCTTATATTCTATTGCATCCTTCATTGCCTTCAATTCAATTCATTTTGTTAAGTAAGTAGTGCACACCAATATGTGCCTCTTCTAGTTTGAAGGAGGGTCAATGGGTTGCACAAAATCTATTCCCCATGTTTTCAAAAGGTTCAAATGAAATCTGATGCTACAAAGGCATCTCATCTCTTTTGGTAAGTTTTCAATTCATTGAAACTCATCATAGTGAGAGACATATTGTTGAACATATCTATGGAGGGTGGACCAATAGTAGCTAACTTGAAATATCTTACAAGTTGTCCTCTTTGTTGCATAGTGGCCTCGAAAGGCATAATCATGACATGCATGGAGAATTTCATGAGCTTCATATTGTCTCACACAACTTCTCAATATATGATCATGTCCAAGTTTGAACAAGTAACCTTTGATCCAAGTGTTGGTAGAACTTTTCCTGATGGTTTTTCATGTTTCCATTTAGGAGAACTGTTGAGGAAACCTCCTTATTGACAAACAGTTGTCTATGCTAGAAAACCATGGGGTGTCTACTAAGATTGTGAAAATATGTTTGTTACATAAATATTCCCCTACAGACAGGTGAAATTTACCTTAAATTACAGACCCCTATACCAAGACAGAAACACTACAAATGGACACTAACATCCCTTTGGATTTGGTTCGATCAATTAGAAAGAGAGAATGAGAAAGAGTGTGATGCACCTTGTTTCGAAGTTTGTCTTTGTTGATTCCAATATGATCTTGATCTCTAAATCCCTTAGAGAAAATTGATACCTGCAATAGGAAGCAAAGAGAAAGAAACAACTCCTAATCTACAAGATTACATCAAATAAATTAATTTACAAAGATTGAAGGAATAGTAGACAAGAACATGTAAGAATACACAAGATTGAAGGAAATAGGCCAAGTATATTCAAATGAGAACCCAAAGAGAATAATTATAGACCATGATTGATGCAGTTGCAATAGCCTCCCTGTAATACCCTAAGGCTGAGCCCCTGCTAAATTGTAATTTTGTTTATAGGTTGGTTAGCCGAATGGTTATAAGCCGAAAGACTTATGTGTTTATTAGGTTGGTGAGCCAGATGCCAAGGCCAAGGAGCCTGACTTTGTATAAAATATGCAGATCATTAATAAAAATATAAACATCGTTGTGTGAAGACCGACCATGAAGAAAGAGTGATGGGGGACTAAGCTTCTACAAGGTGGGTAAGGGAAAGGGGGCTGAAAGGTTGGAAAGAGGGGCTAAGATTAGGGGCTTAAGTCCTTGAGAATAATAATTTATTATTATTCCAAAGCTGTGTAAAAGACATGTTTTTATCCTATGTACTGGGAAAGGCAACATGTGAAAAAGGAAACGAATGCAGCTCCAGGAAGACAAGTGTCGACCTGGGCGCATGCAGTTAAAGCTGCAAAAGTCAGATGTGTTGGGTGTTCTCTCCTGTATTCTATCATGCTCTGCCTGAGTTCGCTGGGATCTGGGATGTCTGAACCGTTTTCCTTTGCGTCTGCATTTGCATACCCTCACGCACCTCTGGAATCAGTAATCTGTGAGTCTAGCTGCGTTGGAGTTCGCTTGCTATTCCTAATTCCTATGAATTATGTCTGGCCTGCGTTTTTACCTCGATATACCCACACATACCTGAGCAATCACCCAACAGGAGGGAAAACCGACCTGTGTGTCCCGTGAACTCAGGTTTATCCACATTGCAAATCTGAGTTTGTGCCTTAACCTTTTGGGTTGTTTTCCTGTGTATTACCATTGTCGTATTGCGTCTTAGTGGGATTGTTGTCATTTTTGGATGTCCATGCCCAAATTTTCCTGTAGCTTCTGTTTCCTGTGAGTTAACTGAATTTTTTTGATGTGCTATTATCCTTACCTTGTGGGAATTGAGCAGTAACTAGCTGAAGAAGCGGGTTTTCATGCCCGTGATGGAAGAGGTAGGTTTTTAGACCTATGAGCATCTCTCTCCAGTTGAGAGAGTTTGCTGGGAAGCGGTTTTCTCCCAGAGAGAGTCCAGCACCAGCTACAGAGCTCTGAGAATTCCTAATCTGGCTTGTTGCCGATACCCTAAGAGGGAGGTGAAGCAGTCGATGGACTGTGTGAAAATGAAGGTGTATACTCCCGGGTGGAACAAGCATGTGGGGAATGAGAGTCTGTGAGTAGTGGGCGTAAGAAGGTTCCTGGAGAGAATCCTTCCAGTTGCACTGTGAAGTTTTCCTGTAACCTCAACCTAGTCTAGGATTCCCTTGCCTTGGGTGGAGCTTAGTCCCAGCTCAGGGGTGACCCACTGCTGAGCGTGATGAGCAGCGTGGTCTAAGGTGGGGAGGTTCGTGGAAGGTATGCATGTAGTTGGTGGTGTTACTATAGTTGAAAAGATAAGTATCATTATTGTGCTTAATTTATATGTTATGCATGTTTGTAATACTTGAATGTTATCACATATTTCGTTGCGTATATGAATTACTGTCTATTACCTTTGAATTTGTATGGTAGCAGTAACTTTGTGTTATATGTTTTATTTGGATTAAAATGAATGTTAGATATATCTATGTATGTATGTAATTTCCACGTGGTAGCAATGCCCAACCTGTTGGTGGTCGAGGATGTTACAAATTGGTATCAGAGCCATGGTTACAAAACTGAGCCTGAATGGGTTGGATAAGTGGTCATTGGACCCGAGGTTTCAGGTGGGAATTGTGTCTGGAGGGACTAATTTCGGACCTCATAACCTTCTTGAGTTCCAATAAGTTACCTTGGTCATGTTAATAATATCAGGAGGAGTAGCGGTATCGTAAAACCATGATAGAAGTGGTATTGGGCCATAGAGTAATGTGGGTCATAGTATCTGTTCGGAAGGAAGGGAAACCCTTTTACGACCATCAGAGTTCGACAATCGGGAGAAGAGGAATGCACTAAGACACAAACTTCCGAAGTCCGAATCTCTAAAGTCCCAGAAGAGATCTACACCGTAGATCCGAGGGGAGAAGCTTGACCGTTAGATCTTATAGAAGCTGTGCACGGGTTATTCGCGACAATCCTTCGGAGTTCGCAGATCAAAAGATTTAAAGTGAAGAGAAATGAAAACCTCCGAAGTGAGAAATCATAAAGTGGATATCGACCATTGGTTGTAGGAGAGATAAGGACCATCGATTATCCAGGGAGAGTTCGGAACTACGACAATCGAGAGAAGGGGAATGTGCTGACGCACAAAATTTCGAAGACCGAAGTTTCGAAGTGAAATTGTAGACGTGGTGGGGCCGGATGACGTCACCTGGGGTGACGTGGACCTTCCTAGGTGTACCACGTGCCATCTCCTTAGTTGGTTACATTTGTACTATGTGGGCCCGGAGGATAGAGAAGCCATAAGTTCAGAAGTTGCGAGATTGGAATGAAGCAAGAGTGAAATATTCCAGAACCCAAAGTTCCAAAGCTCCGAAGTCCCGAAGATTCAATGATAGAAGTTACACAATGAGTGTCAGCGATTGGATGTTGGGTATATGTGGACCTTTGAACCACCCTACTTCATGAGTTCATTAATTCAGAACTCCGAGAGTCTGTTGTGATGTATTATGAAGGCTTCAGAACCTGAAATCCTGATTAAGTGCCTATCAATCTAGTGTTTGGTCACAACTCGTGGTCGCAAGGGTTGAGGCTAAGAGAAAAGGGTTGAGGCCTGAAATTGTTACAGAGCCGAGCATAGCTCATAAAATTAATGAAATCCAAACTTTTCTTAAAACAGATTTGGTTTATGAATTCTGTGGGATTAAGCAAATTGACATTGAGTGCAGATGAATGGAAGAGGCACAGACTGCTTCCATTTCAGAGAATGAAGTAAAAGGGATGGATGTCCACTTGGGAGTTGAAGGATCAAAATCCAATGGACACGGAGAAGAGATGGATAAGGAAGGGCATATGATGAAAATCATTGAATGATTGCAGAAAGATGCCCATGCTCACTGAGCATATAATAAAAATCTCTTGAAAGCCAAGGATCAAAAAGGAGAATTCAACTTAAAGTTGATGGAGAGTTTATAGAGAATAGAAAATAAGTTGGATAAGGAGAGTGATTCAAGAAAAAAAGCGAGTCGTGGACCCTCTAAGAAGAAAAGAAGATCGAGAAGCATTAGCAAGCATCATCATCACTCCCCAAAACATTCCAATAAGGAGGCACGTAGTAGTTCAATCCCATATCCTACAAAAAAACATAGGAGATTTGGAGTGGATGAAATAAAGGGAGAAATTAACAAGATTAAGCCTCCTATGTTTGATGGAGAACAAAAGAAGGAGGAAGATGCTGAAACGTGCTTTCTTGGCGTGAGGAAATATTTCCAACTGTAGAATTATTCCTCTCATGCAGAAGGAATAATTGCAATTTATCAACTGAAGGGAAAGACATCCATGTGGTGGGATCAGCTTGTGTAGGTGCAACACATTAAAGAGAAGGATATTACCTAGAAATAATTCAAGAGGTATTTTGAAAAGAAATACTTGACTAAAAGATATTATGACCGAAGGTTGAAAGAGTTCTTTGAACTCAAGCTGGGAAGCATGACCATTGATGAATACGAACAAAGGGTCTTGGAGTTGTTGAAATATGTTCTCTTCATCAAGGATGAGACTGTCAAAATTAAAAGGTATCTGAGTGGACTAGCACCTTCCATTGGGGACAAGATTCAGTATGATGACCCAAAAACTATGGAAGAAACGATAAGAAGAGCAAAATGATTATGTGAGAAGAAAAGAGGAAATCCCACTTTTCAGAAGGCTTGGGATGACCAGAAGAAGTTCAAGAACGAGCAGAGGCAGAAGGGAAACAAACCTCCCTTTTTTAGAAATAGTTTGCAAGGGAAGATCGTTTAGAGAGTCGAGAATGACTGACATAGGGGGTTAAAGGCCGAGGTAGACACCCATTCAGTGTTGGGGCTATCAGGGAAACCACAAGAACAGAGATTGTCCTGACAAAAATGGAAAAGTGAGAGTTGTCCATAATGTTCAACAAGCTGAAACAGTGGAGGACATGGGCAGTAGAATACTAGGAATCTACGCATCCCTGGACAACAAGCAAGCAAAATATCAATCGCACATGATTGAAGTGAAAGGTATGATAAAAAACCATGCCTTTAATATTTTAATTGATTCAAGGGCTAGCCATAGTTATATAGATCCTAGGGTGGTGGAAAGTTTGCAATTTCCAAGAAGCAAGCATGAGAAATATTGGCTGGTGTAGCTGGCTATAGAAGCCAAGAGGAAATTTTTTGAGTTGGTTAAATCATGTCCAGTGGACATGAATGGACTAAGTACTAAGGCATACCTGAATATCTTGCCTTTAGGTTCTTATAATTTTCTAATTGGTATGGACTGGTTCGACTAGGACCACGCCATCTTAGATTTTCGTAACAAGGCATTCACTTTCCTGGATGAGGAAGGGAATCAGAGGACAGTCTAAGGAATTCCCAGAGCAATTGTTGTCAGCGAAATCTCAGCAATGCAGCTGAAGAAGTGTTACAAGAAAGGATGTCAGTTATTTGCAGCCCATGTGGAGGAAACACCTAAGGATAAGGTGTCAAATATTGAAGATCATGCGATACTAAAAGAGTTTGAAGATGTATTCCAGGAGGTACCCGGACTAACCCTGAAGAGAGATATTGACTTCTCTATAAACTTAATGCCTGGAGAAACTCCAGTGTCGAAATCTCCTTACAGAATGAGTACACCAGAGATGAAAGAACTGTAATTGCAGCTTGAAGAGCTTCTGAAGAAGGGGTATATATGCCCAAGTGTGTCACCTTGGGGAGCGCCGATCCTGTTCATGAAGAAGAAGGATGGGATGTTGATATTGTGCATTGATTTCAGACAGTTAAACAAAGTGACTGTTAAGAAAAAGTATCCTCTGTCGCAAATCGATGATCTCTTTGACCAGTTGAAGGATGCTAAGATATTTTTGAAAATAGATCTTAGATCAGGATATCACCAGTTAAGTATAAAGGATGAAGACATTAGTAAGACCACCTTTAGAACAAGGTATGGTCACTATGAATTCACAGTGGTGCCATTTGGGTTTTCAAATCCACCCGTTGTTTTTATGTGTTTAATGAATGGTGTATTCAGGGACTATCTAGACAATTTGTCATAGTCTTTTTGGATGACATCCTGGTGTATTCCAAGTCGGAGGAAGAGCATGAACATCATCTGATGATGTTGTTGTGGGTGTTAAGAGAGCACCAACTTTATGCCAAATTGAGCAAGTGCTCATTTTATCAAAAGAAGATCCATTATTTGGGGCATATAATTTCAAAAGATGGGATAATTGTGGATCCTGAGAACATAGAAGCCATTAGAGAATGGACAACACCGAAGAATGTAACAGAAGTTAGATCCTTTATGGGTCTAACCGGCTATTACAGAAGGTTCATTGCAGGATTCTCAAGGATAGCTCAGCCCATCACTTCCTTGCAAAGGAAGGAGAAGAAGTTTCAGTGGATAGAATATTGTGAGAAAATTTTCTAGCGATTGAAGCAGTTGTAGTGTGTACAGATGCATGCAAAGAAGGACTGGGAGGAGTCCTCGGTCAGAATGGGTTCATAATTTGTTATGAATCCAAAAAGTTGAAGAGCATGAAAGGAACTATGAAACTCATGATTTAGAGTTGGCAGCCATCATTCACGCTTTGAAGAAATGGAGGCATTACCTCATGGGAAAGAGGTTCGAAATAAGAACATACCACAACGGTCTGAAGTATTTGTTTGATCAACCAACCTTGAATGCTAGGCAGAGTAGTTGGTTGGAGTTTCTTTGTGAATATGACGTTGATATCAAGTATATCAAAGGAAAAGAGAACAAAGTGGTCGATGCACTCAGTGGGAGAGTGCATGAATTACATGCTACAACCATTAGCATGTACCGAACTGATATTAAAGGAATAATTTCAGAGGCTGCAAATGCAGATTTGCAGTACATGTATTTGGTAGCAAAGCTACAACAAGGTGAGATGCCACAGAAAGTGGAAATTTATAAATTGGAAGCTGAGGGAACACTTATATACAATAAGATAATTTATGTACCTATTGTCCAGGACTTGAAACTTATGATTTTGAATGAAATGCATAGTGTGCCTTATGCAGGGCACCCTAGATATCATAAAATTGTGGCAGCAGTCAAGAGACATTACTTTTGGCAAGGTATGAAGAGAGAGATTGATGATACATCACCAGATGTATGGAGTGTCAGAAGGTTAAAGCTGAGTGCAAACACCTAGAAGGGTTGCTATAGCCTTTACCCATTCCTGAGTGGAAGTGGGAAGTGGTGACAATGGATTTCATCACAGAATTTCCCAGAACCGACAAGCAGCATGATTCAATCATGGTGGTGGTGGACAAGCTTACGACAACTGCCCATTTTATTCCACTAAAGACTACTCACAAGAAAAATAACGTTGCTGATATTTTTATGAGCGAAACAACATGATTGCACAGTATTCCCAAGAAAATTGTGTCTGATAGAGACCCAAAATTTACCTCAATGTTCTGGAAGGGGTTGTTCAAAGGATTCAGAACAAATCTGAACTTCAGCACTGTGTATCATCCTGAGTCTGATGGGAAAATAGAGAGGGTTAACCAAGTGTAGAAGATATGTTAAGGATGTATGTGATGGACAAACCATCTAAATGGGAAGACTACCTACACTTGGTAGAATTCGCCTACAACAATGGGTATCAAGCATCGTTGAAGATGAGCCCATTTGAAGCACTTTATGGTAGAACGTGCAATATTCCAGTAAGATGGGATAATCCAGCTGATAGAGTAGTAGTTGGGCCTATTATAGCACAGTTTGTAGCTAGGAGAAAAGGCTCTGAAGTAGAAGGCCAAATTGGCGTAACAGGGACCTACCCCACCCAATGTCACCACAATGGGGAGGTCCTTTCTATTTAGGGAGGCTAGGCCCAAGGGAGACGTCCCTGGCAATCTGGGGTTTGAAAGGAAAAGGATCAAAGGATTAAGGCTAGTTTCCCCTTCACAGATTACCACCCAAAGAGATAGTCAAATAAAGAATAACCACGGAGAAGGCACCTTCTTGCGAGACAAGACAACAATAAAAATAGTACGTGCATTAATGGTTAATACTTCATAAATCAATGACTATCTAAAATCAATACATGAGCAAGTACAACAGTAAATATTGACAAAGTCAATGTTTGCAATAATAACAATGGCAATATGATGTTACTTATCAATAAATACTGGAACAATATAGCATTCAATGAATATGATCACTCCTTGAACCAAATCAATGCATTAAATATCATTCAATTGCTCAAATATAACAGATTACTGCATCAAGATGAAATATCCTAGGGGTGACGTCAGCTTCTTAGGGTTAGTATGATTTTATTTAATAAGCAATGCAATAGATACAAGATGAGAGTCAACATTTTGCTAATTAGCCTAAGAAAGATCATCAATTCATCAATATCTATCCAAATGACCAAGCCAACAGTATATTCAATCAACAATTGGTTCAATAAATGCTTGACGTCATCATTCAATTGCTTGTATTAATCAAAGCTTGTTGCGTCAACTATGACGTCAGCCTAGATTAGAAACGTTAAGGTTGGTTAGGGTTTCAGAAATTGAAGTTTAAAAGATGGTTTTGCACACTAAAGGCTCAACGTTGAGGATCTAACCAGTGCCTTAGGGTATATGGAGTCAAAGTAAGGGCACAAGGTTTCAGGAGGATTAAAATTTAGAGACTGGAAGGTAGGGTTTTATGGTGCTGCAATGTCAGGGCCCTAGAATCAAAACCCTAGGGGAAGGAGGCTCACTCTGTTGTTTCTTAAGAAAGGCCTCGTGCTCCTTCCTCCTTCTCTAAAGAATCTTGGCAAAACGGCCAGGTCAAAGTATAAATTTAAGGGAGAAAGTGTTGCAAAGGCAAGGCCTTCAAACACTAGAAGGTGAAACCCTAGGTGTAGTCAACTAGGCCTAGGACGTCTCCTCTTTTCAACCTATAAATTTAACGCTAGCTCAGAAAAGGAAGGAAAGTGTAGCAACGGCTAGGCTATATCTTCTCTTTTCAATGGATGAAAACTATTTCTCAACAAGGGGACATGTAGCAATGACCTACTTGTGTGCTTGCTACCTAGGGTTTTTAAAATCAACAAATTTATAAGTAAATGCAAGAATACTAACCTACAACCATTCAATCAAGAAGTTTTGCAGGAAAA
>ML783008.1:78379-91791 GCA_009831015.1 Picea engelmannii
CGTTCAGGCCACAATGTGAAAGGAAAATCCACAATGAGTTCCTCTTTATTTGTACTTTCTTTCTGTAACTAAAGAAAAGAGAGCAGAGCATAGGCCTCACCTTCTAGTTGTGTTTTCTTCCATATTGGGTTTCTCAGGATACATATTGTGTTCAATTGTGTGGATGGTGTGCATATTTTGGCTCATTTCTTTCATTTTTGTAATTTAGTTATTTCATAAATTCAACAAAAGATAGTAATTCACTAATCTGGGATCTAAGGAAACATACTGCAAAATCTAAGATTTCGGGAAAGTTTAAGATCTATTCTGATTAATTGTTCTAGTATCCCCCATAATTTACAAATTATATTGTTATCAGAGAAATTTTCTTTGGGGTATTTGTGGAAAGTTTCAAGACCCAAGAATTTTCTTAAGAAGAAAGTCATAGAACCCTAGGCATGGCGGATGATTATATTCAAAACAACCCTCAAGATCTAGTAGAAGGGAGATTTATGAGGATAGAAGATAAATTTGTTGATATCTCTCAGAATATGGACCTCCTAATGGTGGCTCTAATAATAAATCTCAGACCGTTTAGAGAGGTTGGAGGCCTTAACTCTGAGATTAGATCATATGGGAAGTTGAGAGATAATGAAGACCCAGAAAAGGAGTCAAGGAAAGAGCCTGGGAAAGAGAATCCAAGTTCCAGTGGAATTACCCCTTCACATTATTTATTTAAAATGGAAGTGAAAGTGGAAATAAAGTCGTACCAAGGTGATATCGATGCATTAAAGTTGAATCATTGGTTGCAACAATTAGAGTTCTATTTCAATGTTCACAATATATATGAGAAGTAGAAGATTTTATTTTCCCAACTGAAATTAGAGGGCTATGTTTTAACCTGGTGAGAAATCCACATAGAGACACTTAGGCTAGAGGGTGATCCACCAATAACTAAGTGGAAGAATTTCAAAACCACCATTAAGTCTCAATTCTACCCTATTGGGTACATAGAGGACCAATGCATCCATTGGAATTACTTCCAGCAAAGGCAAGGGAAGACTGTGTAGGAGTACACCATTGAGTTCAGAAAGATGGCTATCATGTTAGGTATCTATCCCAAGAACCCAGATGTACTCCTCAAGTATCTGGGGGGTCTACAAATTCATTTGTGAAAGCAAGTGATGCTTTTTAATCCAAATACAATTGATGAGACTTGTGTGCAAGCATAGTATCTGGAAAATATAGTCCACAATAAAGGACAACCAAGTGTTTCCAAGCAGAAAGAGAACCCAAACGCTTCTAGTGAGGGGAATAATAACTAGAAAGGGAAATACATGAAGATGACAACCACTCCACATCAATGCAAGGACCCAAGTAACCACTATAAACATTGCAATAATGGTCACATTGAGGAAGAGTGTTGGAAAATACATCCAGAGCTAAACCCTAAGAATCACAAGAAGTATACCAAGAAGAAGAGCCTTCTGGCCATGGATTCAAGCAATCAAGTAGAGAGAAACTCATATGTGGATGAAAATATTTCCTCCACTTCAGTGTGGAAGGAGGTGAATCTAAGTAGACTTCATCATAAGGAAGAGAAGGACATGAAAACAATATTCCATATAAATATCAAGGTCAAGAAGACCAATGTAGATGCTCTATTCAATTTTGGTTCACAAACCAACCTCATAGCATCCGAACTAGTTGGAAAGCGTGGGATGAAGGTTCATGATCATTCCATCCCATATCCATTGGGTGGGTAAACAAGGATGCAAAGATCAAGGTCATGAAACAGTGTAAGATAAATTTGATGTAAGTGCATATTTTATTGATGAAGTGGAGTTAGATGCAGTACCCCCTGATGTGTGTGGTGTAGTGTTTGGAAGCCCCTACATGTATATGAGGGATGCGATCTTGATGCGAAGAGAAAATCAGTACCACTTAATCAAGGATGGGAAGTCTTTCATCATAAATGCACATAAAGGTAAATCAAATATTTCATTAGTAAGTGCCAACCAAACCAAAAAGTTGATTAGTTCAAGTAAGAAGTGTGTTTTTCTTTTCTTATGAGAGAATCAATCGGGTGATGAATTCATAATAGTAAAGGAATCCCTTGAGGGATGTAATAAAAAAAAGAAACAACAATTGGAGGAGTCGTTTCAGGAATATAGTAGGGTGTTCCAGGAGCCTAAAGGGACACCACATAAAAGAAAAGTGGATCGTGAGACAAAGTTCTTTCCTAGCTCCCCATTACCCAATATTGGATTGTATAGACAGTCTATTCTAGAAGCAGATGAAGTGAAGACATAGTTGCAGTAGTTGTTGGAGTAGGGCACAATTCAACAAAGCACCCCACCTTGTGGGTCACCTATTATCACAGTACCTAAGAAGGATGGGACTTGGAGAATTTTTATCAAATACAAAGATTTAAACAAGATTACACTCAAGAACAGGTACCCTTTGCCTAGGATCAATGATTTGTTATACCAGTTGTAGCATACCAAGTACTTCACTAAGTTGGATCTCAAATTAGGATACCAACAGGTACGCATCAAAGAAGAAGACACCTGGAAGATCACCTTCAAGACAAGGAAAGGTTTGTATGAATGGTTGGTCATGCCATTTGGTTTATGTAATGCACCAATTATATTTATGAGACCGAAGAATGATGTATTACACCCATATTTAGACTCATTTTTATATTATACTTGGAAGATATATTATTTTATATCTTTACCTAGGAGGAGCACATCTCACATCTCATGTAGGTGTTAGAAACTCTAAAAAAGCAGCAGTTGTTGTCTAATCTCAATAAATGTGCTTTTTATTAGTAGTCATTGGTGTATTTTGGATATGTGATGAGTGGAGGAAAGCTCAAGATAGATCCCAAAAACATGGATGACGTCATAAAATGGCTAGTTCCTACCAATGCCACTAAAATTAGGAGCTTTGTTGGGGAAACATAGTACCTACAAAATTTCATAACATCCTTTTCAATGGTAGCTACACCACTCCATTCTATAACAATGACTGATAAGAGTTTCTGGTGGGGAAAGAATCGGTAGAAATATTTTGATGAGCTAAAATGAAAGATAGGTCAATCACTAGTTATCACATTTCCAAACTTTCAGAATCCCTTCGAAGTGGTGACATATGCAAGTTGGTATGATATGGGAGTAGTTTTGATGAAGGAGTTAATCCAATATGTTATCGCTCTGAGATGTTTCATGGGGGAGTATTAAACTACCCCATCTATGATAAGGAACTCTATGCCATAGTTCAAGTTGTTAAGAACTGGAAGCATTGTCTGATGGCCAAGGAAACCATCATCCACATTGATCACCAATCATTGCAGTATTTGTAGGACTAGATAAATATTCAATAAACCAGACATTACAAGTGGATGGTTTTTTTTATAGTAACTTCATCTAGTCATCAAGTATAAGAAGGGAAACACTAACAATTTGGCATACATATTTTCAAGACCACCCAAATCCAAGATTACATCTTTGGGAACTCTTATGCACATGGATCCTTTTACCCATCATGCATACAAAGAGGCATACATAGAATATAAGAACTTCAAGGAGGTGTTTCAATAGCTATAGGGACAAATTCATCTAGAAGATGGTGACAACAAGGCTGACCATCATCTCCAGAATGTATTATGCTACAAGACAGAAAAGCTTGGTGTTCTTAATTTTGAATGGTTTCATCTTATTAGAGAGGCTCACATCTCCAAGGTTGCAAGACATTTTGTTATTGGGAAGACGATTTATGACTTACAAATGTATGTGTATTGGCCCAAAATGCAAGAAGATGTAGCTAGGTATATTAGAGAATGCATACTTTGTTGTAAAATCAAGCCCAATAACATAAACCAAGGTCTATACCATCCCTTACATGTACCCAATCGACCTTGGGAAAGAATTTTCATGGATTTTGTGGGAGGTTTACCAACAAGTAGGAAGGGACATGACCATGTTTTTGTGGTAGTTGAAAGGTTTAACAAGATGTGCATTTATATGCCTTGTCAAAAGACCATCAGAGGACAAGAAGTAACAAACATGTTCCGAAATAGGCCTAGGAGAAATTTGGGATACCGAGGATCATCATCTTAGATAGAGATACTATATTTATTAGTTCCTTTTGGATTACACTTTCGGATAAGATGGATACGAATTTGAAAAGATCTATAACATTCCATCTGAAGAAAATTGAGAAAACATTATCAAAATGACTTTGGCGAAGATTTTGAGGTGTTACAGTAAAAAGCATCCAAAGAATTCAGATGAAATATGATCTATATTCAACACTCTTATAACATAACATTCCACACTTCTACAAGTAAGTCCCCTTTTGAAACTTTTTTTGGGTATTTGTCTCCTTCTCCCTTGGATGTTGTTTATGGACAAGAAGGAGGAGTGAGGGAAGAAACCATAGTAGAAGCATTAAAATAAGATAAGTTTGCCAAAAATATTAGGCATATCCATTTGCAAGTACATTATACATTGAATAATTCATAGGAAACATACAAGGCATGACATGATCAACACAGAACAAAAAAATCATTTAGAGTGGGAGATAGATTTTGGTTATAGATAAACAAGGATAGATTACAGGGTCTTGGTAATAAGATCAAGGATTCATGGTATGTCTCTTTTGAGGTATTGGAGAAGGTGGAAGATAACTCCCGTAGACTTAGTCTACCTCCATACATGTGCATTTACTTAGTAGTGAATGTGGAGAATTTGAAACTCTATGAGCCTTCCATGTTGGATCGGGAGGAGGAGCAGGTCCTACCCTACCATAGAGGAATTAACACCGTATGATTGGGAATATTTGATAGAGGACACAGTTTTGTAGTAGAGGTCTATAAATATAAGACAAGGGAAACATGACCTTTGGTAGATTGGGTTGAAAGGAAAACTTCTAGGAAAGGAAAAATGGTACTCCAGGGAGAAGGTAGAGGAAAAATTTCCTCACCTCATTCAATAAATATTTTTAGGACCAAAAGCCTCACTAAATGGGTAGGTATGATCTGGAATGGATCATTATATAATTTTTCATCTATCTCGGTACTTTCTAGGTGGAAAAAATTGGAGGAATCAACTTGCAGAGCCATTTTAGCGGTAGGTCCCAATTTGGAAAATTGGGTCCAAAAATCATTTGAAATATTTTGGAGCCATTTTGAGTCATCAAATAACATGCTTTTTTTTTCTAAGCCTATTATTGAGGAATATTCCATATTCTACACATTGAGAAAAAGTTCAAACGATGCAATAATTGCCTCAATCGTGGTTCATATGCGATAGTTATGTCTCTCACAAGTTGACCTACCATGTTTACCACCATGGTACAAATAGATTCCATGCCAGCCCCCATTACTCAAAATATGTGGGGATAGCCACGTGTGGACTTTCAAGAAGATTCTAGAAGGTCCAAACCTTATCTCTAATTGAGGGTTGAGGAATTCAAAGCCCTAACCCTTGACGACTATTTGGCTATGTTAAATACCAGTCCATTAGGGGGAGAAAGGGTCTCATTATTTGATATTATACTTGTTCCATAGTTAAGTAGAAAATCCAAAAAGTGGTATTTTAAGAGCATAACAGAGGATGTAAGATATTATGTAGCAGTCATTCAGGCCATAATTGTTGATTAAGGTTGGTTGTCATTGATGTCAATCCTTGAAGAAAGTCCAATGGCACAAAGGTTTGGGTAATGGACTCAAGTTTGTTTGATGTGAAGATGATTCATTATTGTCTTGTCATGGTTGATAATAAGTACAAATGGATGAACTCCAAAGTGGTCCCCTTATGGTGAAAGCCCTCACGGGAAGATGCTTTGCGAATTGAGTTATCCTAGAAGTATGGTTAGAGAACCCATGATTATTTGTAGAATAATGAGATGAAGGCTAGTGATTTTTTTAGTGAAACTATCCTATATGGATAATTTTTTTCATTCCATTTCCGGTGGTATGTGGAACATCACATAACTCCTCACAGTTAGAGAGTTATTGCCATGAGAAGTTGGAGAACCCAGGTTTGGGTAATGGAACCAAGTTTGTTTGATGGATAACGGTATGAGTTTTGATATATTTTTAGGTAATACTATTCTATATGGATAGTACATGTCATTCCATTTCTGGTGGTATGTGGAATGACACATAACTCCTCACAGTTTGAGAGTTATGGCCTTACGAAGTTGGAGGACCCTCATATGTCATCTAGAAGCCTCGAAAGGTCAAAGTAGTCAAAGTGGTTTAAGAGATTTTAAAGGTAAATAATAAAGTGAAGTGATGAGTGCACTATAATTCAAAGTGAATACAAAATAAATTATTTAAATAAAAAATTTAATGGAGAAATTAGAAGTGGGTTAACCCTAAAATAAGGAAAGTGGGCAAAGTGACCTAGAAGAAGTTTTTAAGGAAGCTACTTGGAGAGTATAAATAAGAGGCAAGGATCTCTCATTTTAGATCACACTTGAGAATATTGAATATCTATAGGTTTCTAAGGTAACCAAATGATATCTAATCTAAATTTCTGATTAAAGGTGAAGAAAAGAAGGCCGGAATTCAAGGAAGGATAAATTCCTTTGATGATGCTTTCTAAGGTATGTTATTTACAGGTCATCTTACCATTTTCAAAATAATTGTTTTTATAGAATGATTCAGACCGTGAAATTTATATTCCATTGAGGAAACATATCCAAGTATCTGTGGTAAAAAAATCATCTTTTGGGTCATTGTATTTTTGGAGTTACACTCCGTGGAAAATAGGGTTTGTGGCTAGTCCTGAAACTACTCTAAAACATGTGTTTCAGGTAAAAAAGTCATAACTTATTCATAACATATCCAAATTGAGTAATAAAAAATGTGTTGGTTAGAGTATTATTCTATGTAACAGTTTCAGATCGATTCAATAAATATTATGTGCGGGGCACGCTCTACAAGGTCTCTCTCTAGAATAAGCCAAAATTCAACAAGGTATGCCATTTTTTCTATAACTCTTTTTTTGAGAGGTTCCAAGTAGTGACACTTGGAGGAATTGCATAAAACACACTGAAGAATATTGTGTATCAGTTTCAGATCTTTATTCATTATAGGTACAACTTTTTTATTATTTCAAGTTAGGGTTGTTGACTAATCCAAAACTAGTCTTGTGAGATTGGCGGAAAGTTTGATGAAAATGATAATATCTTGTTGTTAAAGTTAAGGAAGGTCTGCAGGTATGTGATCATATACACTAGGTATATTACAGATTTACAAATCATATTTTTATGATGATATTGATGAGGTCTTTTGGTTAAGGTACATGTTGGGTACATGGTTGAGACGAGTAGTTGATGAGTTGGCACATACATGAAGTGTATAGTTGATTATGTTGGTACATATTGATGAATAATAGTTGATGAGTAGTTGACACATGATTGGTACATACTTGGTACATGGTTGGATGCACCTTTTTATGCTACAATTTGATTATAAGTTGTTTGGTACAGGTTGGTGCACGGTTGATGCACTTGTTTATGGTATAGGTTGGTGCACGGTTGATGCACTTGTTTATGGTACAGGTTGATTACAGATTGATGTACAACTTGATGCATGGTTGATGCATGTTTCAAGTTTATTAGTACATGTTTACAATAGTATATCTCACAATGATAGTGTGACATTGGTTCCATCATTCTACTTCTACTTCAGGGTCGTTGGACGGGGCAAGGACATGTGGTTGTAGCCACTTTCCGTTTGTAGCTGAAGAACATAGGGGGTTGTAGCCTCCCTCTGGTTGTAGCCAGAAAATTTGGGAGTTGGAGCTTCACTTAGGTTGTAGCCTGAGAAACAAGGGGGTTGGAGCCTCCTTCCAGTTGTAACTGGAAAACAAAGGAAGTTGGTGCTTCCAATGAATGTTATTATTCAAGACATATAAGAAAAAACATTACGTGGTTTTGTCCCGATTTGGGTTTCCACGTAAAACACTGGTGTACTATGTATGTGTGTGATTGTTCATTTCTTATTGCTCGTTATTGAATACTAATTCTACATTGATATAACACATGGATTATTTTAAGAAAAATGATTATAATTACACTATTACTAATTCACCCCCCCTCTCAGTAATCCAACAATTGGTATCAAAGCAGGTTCCTTCAGAAACCAGTTTAACCACTGAAAGGCAGATCATGGAGAATACCAACTTGTATAAAAATGGAATACCATAGTTTGATGGACATAAGTATGATTTTTGGAGCATAAGGATGAAGACATATATACAGGCACAGGGATTTCAAGTTTGAAAATCAATTGTAGATGGATACACAACACCAGCAGTTCCACTAACAAATGACAAAGAAGTGAAAATCGGTGAGAATAATTCCAAAGCCAAAAATGCACTTTTGAATGGTCTCAGTGATACTGTATTCACCAAAGTTTCACATTGTAAATCCGCTAAAGATATTTGGGACAAGCTTCAAAATATTTATGAAGGAGATACAAAGGTCAAAGCAGCAAAGATTCAAACTTATAGAGGTCATTTCGAACAACTAAAAATGAAGGAAGTTGAAAATATTGCAGCCTACTTCTTACGAGTCGATGAAACAGTGAATGCAATCATAGGATTGGGAGAAGAAATCAAAGAATCTATAATTGTTCAAAAGGTACTAAGATCTCTTCTTATGAGATTCAATCCTAAGATATCAACACTAGGAGAAATATCGGATCTAAACTCAATAAGCATGGATGAACTGCAAGCAATCTTCACAACATATGAAATAAGAATTGAACAGGAAAATCCAAATGTAAATGAAGCAACCTTCAAAGCATCCAAAAGATCAAAGCAAAAGAAACAAAAAAAAGAAGAATATAGCAGAAAAAATGACGTCTCAGAAGATGATGAAGAAGTGGCCAACTTCGTCAAAAGCCTGAACAAGGGAACCAACGGTAGGTATAGAGGTAAGATTCCTCTAATTTGTTTTAATTGTGATGGTATTAGTCATTTTGCTAACAAATGTCCTCATAAGAAAATGAGAAATGATGAAGGTTACTCAAAAGAAAAACACACATATAAAGGAAAAAGAACTACAAAGAAAGTTTTCAAGAAAAGCGTATGCAACAAAGAAGACAACTTATCATCAGATGAAGATGAAGCCAATGATAGTGAGACATGAAGAGTTCTATTCATGGCAGTAAAATACTCTGACAATGAAGACTCTGAAGAAGAATATGAAGAATCCGAAGAATATGAATAAGTCAAAGAAGAAATTGAAGAGGCGAAAGTTGACTATCGAGAAGAAAAAATGTGTGCCATAGAAGTTATCAGAAGATAAAAGAAGAATAACAAGAAACTACAAGAAGAACTAAACAAGAAAAATGACACTTGAGAACTAGAACAAATGATCACAAAATTGAAGGTTCAAATAGAAGAAGATGAACGAATTGAAGAAGCACTCAAAGAAAAGATAGAAGAAAAGGACAGGATCATTGGAAACTTGGAAGCAGAGATTGTCACACTAAGAAAGGATATTCAAAAGAAAAATATGCAGAATAGATCAAAATTTTTGGATGACATTATCAGCAGTGAAAAATATCATCTTGACAAGACCGAACTTGGATACACTCAGATAGAAAATGGATCAAGCTCCAAAACAACAGAGCAAGAAACATATCCAAAAATATATGCAGAAACAATCAAAGGGGATATAAGGGTATACAAGGAAGATTACAGGGATACTCCTCCACCGAGAAGAGTCAGATTTTAGAATCAACAACCAACATATAGGCTTCAATAAGAAGAAGGATTCATAAGAGCACCTCCCTTCAGAAGATCCTCAACTCCCAGGTATTAAACTATATTTTTTGGTTTATGTTATGCATGTAATAATTTTGGACATAAATCTGTGAATTGCAGAGCTAACAACAAGAACAATAACAACTTTAAGAGTCATACACAAAGGGATTATTCAAGAATACCTAGTGAAACACAGAGAATAAGTTACAACAGGTTTGAATTTTTTAGCACTAAAGTAGAATGTTACAAATGTAACAATTTTGGACACATGGCCAAATATTGTAGAATGATATTCCCTCCTAAAGAACATCAACAGAATAACAACAGTCACAGACAGGAACCTCAAAAAACGACATGGATAAGAAATCAAGATCAATATAGAAATGAAGAATGCACAATCACTCTACAAGCTAAGCAGAAGAAACGTGGTTTTTA
Organism: Picea engelmannii; assembly: GCA_009831015.1. Taxonomy (NCBI): domain Eukaryota; kingdom Viridiplantae; phylum Streptophyta; class Pinopsida; order Pinales; family Pinaceae; genus Picea; species Picea engelmannii. The sequence continues at coordinate 88,585 of ML783008.1, forward strand.
TGTTGACAGTGGGTGATAGAAACAAGTTTCTTACATTACGAAAGGAAAGAGATGGATCAGTCTCCTTCGGAAATGATGATTCATCCAAAATCATTGGAAAAGGCACAGTCTGAATTGGGAACAAGAATAAAAAGACAGAAAATGTTCTAGTGGTAGAAGATATGAAACATAATCTTCTAAGTGTGATTCAAATGTGTGACCAAGGTCATAAATTTACTTTCGATTCAAAAAAGTGTGAGATAATAAAAGAAGGTTTAGAGAAATTGGTTGCTACAACTGCAAGAACTTCAAACAACATATATGTGTTAAGTGAAATTGGAAATGAAAAGTGTTGTCTAGGAAAGGAAGATGAAAGTTGGCTATTGTACAGAATAATGGGTCACATGCATTTTGATAACCTTGTCAAAGTCAAAAAAAGAGAAATAGTCAGATAAATGCCCCAGATCACTAAACCAACCAACACTTTATGCAAGCATTGTCAACAAGGAAAAAAAACAAAGACCAGGTTCAAATCAAAGGACTATTCAACGACAAGACCACTGAAAATTGTGCATACTGATCTAGTTAGACCGACTACAACAAAGGGCTTAAAAGGTGAGAGATACTTTATGATATTAGTTGATGATTATACAAGAATGACTGCAATTTTCTTTCTCAAGAATAAGTCAGAAGATTTTGAAAACTTCAAGATCTACAAGTAAATGGTTGAAAATGAAATGGATTCAAGGATCAAATGATTGAGATATGATAATGGAGGAGAATTCACCTCAAAGGAATTTATGGACTACTGCAGCAATCATGGAATAAAAAGGTAATTCTCCGTTGCTAGGACACCTCAACAGAATGGAGTTGTTGAAAGAAAGAACATGAAAGTACAGAAAATGACTCGAACAATGATAATTGATTCAAAATTGACAGATATTTTTTGGACACAAGCAGTTCATACAACAGTTCACATTCAAAATAGAGTAATGCTCAGAAAAAACACTGACAAAACTCCTTATGAACTATGGAAAGGAAGACCAGAAAATGTAAAGCACTTCATAGTTTTTGGAACCAAATGCTATATCAAAAGAGAATATGGCGGAATGGTAAAGTTTGACTCTCACGTGGACAAAGAAGTACTTGTTGGTTACTCAAGTACAAGGAAAGAATACCAGTGTTACGATCTAAGATTGAACAAAGTTGTGGAAATAATCAATGTGACAGTTGATGAAACAGACAAATCGAAATCAAAGGAAGAAGAAAACAAATCAATGAAAGAACCCTTAGAAAACGAAGCAGAAGATGAAAAATAAGTAGAAGAGGAAGATGAAAAAAATCTAACAGAAGAAGAAGATCAAGTTCAACAAGTGTCTCCAAAAACACCCAGTAAACGAGTACATAAGAATCATCCTTCATAATGGATTATCGGAAACAAAAATGCAGTAGTTGAGACTAGAAGAAGAATCTGGTTCACCAGAACAAACACACCTATCATTCTCATCTACAATTTAACCAAACTATTTTGAAGAAGCCAACAAGGATGTATTTTGGAAAAAGGCCATGGATGAAGAATTTGATCAAATAGAGAAAAATGACACTTGGGAACTAGTTTCAAGATCAAACAATAAGAATGTGATCGGAACAAAGTGGGTATTCAAGAATAAATTGAATGAATATGGACAGGTTACAAGGAACAAAGCTAGATTGGTATGTAAAGGATATGCACAGGTTGAAGGAATCGAATTTGAAGAGACATTTTCCCCAGTTGCCAGAATGGAAGCAATCCGTTTACGTTTAGCTTATGCATGCTCAAAAAATATTAAAATGTATCAAATGGACGTAAAATCATCTTTTTTGAATGAGGAACTTGAAGAAGAAGTCTACATTGAACAACCAGAAGGATTTTAGTTGTCATAAAACGTAGATTATGTGTGTAAATTAAATAAGGCCTTGTATGGTATAAAACAGACTCTTAGAGGATGGTACTCTAGATTGGATAAGTATCTGCAACATACAGGGTTCAGAAAAGGAAGTGCAGACAACAATCTCTACATCCAGGTAAGTCAAGATAATATTTTATTAATTGAACTTTATGTTGATGATATTATTTTTGGTAGTGATGATGACAGGTTAAGCCAGAAATTTGCAAAGGATATGCAGAATGAATTTGAAATGTTAGGAGAACTATCCTTCTTTCTGGGACTTCAAATACGTCAAAGAAACCAAGGAATTCTTATTTCTCAAACCAATTATATCAGAGAAATGCTATAGAGGATCGGAATGGAGTATTGTAAACTAATTATCACTCCCATGCAAACTAGTTGCAAGTTGAGCAAAGATGATGATTCAAAGTCTACAGATCAGAGGCAATACAGGTCAATGATTGGCAGCCTACTATATGTGACATAATCCAGACTAGATGTAATGCAGGTAGTTGGATAGGTGGCACGATTTCAAGCAGCACCAAAGGAATCACATGTATAAGCTGTTGGATTACTGAGAGGGGGGGTGAATCAGTAATAACGTAATTATAATCATTTTTCTTCAAATGTTATATCAATGTAGAATTATTATCCAATAATGAGCAGTAATAAATAAACAATCACACACATACACAGTACACCAGTGTTTTACATGGAAACCCAAATTGGGAGAAAACCACAGAATGTTTTTTCTTATATGTCTTGAAGAATTACATTAATTGGAAGCACCAACTTCTTTTGTTTTCCAGTTGCAACTAGAAGAAGGCTCCAACCCCCTGGTTTCTTAGGCTACAACCTGAGGGAATCTCCAACTCCCCAAATCTCTAGCTACAACAGGAAGAAGGATACAACCCCCAATGTTCTCCAGCTACAACCGGAAGGTGGCTACAACCACTTGTCCTTGTCTAGTCCTGCCACCCTGAAGTAAAAGTAGAATGATGGAACCACTGTCACATTATCACTGTGAGATATACCACTGTAAACATGTACCAATAAATCTAAAACATGCATCAACCATGCATCAACCTGTACCTCAACCTGTAATCAACCTGTACCACAAACAAGTGCATCAACCATGTACCAACCTATAATCAACATGTACCATAAACAAGTGCATCAACCATGCACCAACCTATAATCAACCTGTACCATAAACAAGTGCATCCAACCATGTACCAAGTATGTACCAATCATGTGTCAACTACTCATAAACTATGACTCATCAATATGTACCAACATC
>ML783008.1:101315-142667 GCA_009831015.1 Picea engelmannii
TTTCCCTGACAAATTCACTTTCCTTCATCTCATTATTCCACAATTAAGCATGGGTTCTCTTACTCCACAAAGCGTCTTCCCGTGAGGGCTTTCACCATAAGGGGACCATTTTGGAGTTCATCCATATTTAATTCTTATCAACCATAACAAAACAATAATTAGTCATGTTTACATCAAAAACTATTGGGTCCATTACCCAAACCTTTGTGCTATGGATCTTTCTTCAAGGGTTGACATCAATGACAACCAACCTTAATCAACATAAGCAGTGAAGAGGAATTTCAGATATCTTAAAGGAATAGAAGAGTTTGGATTATGGTATCCAAAAGGAAATGATCTATCACTTATTACCTACATAGATGCAAATTGGGCAGGTTGTATTGATGCGGCGAAGCACCAGTGGAGCAACGTTTTACTTGGTTGAGTGTTTAGTATCATGGCTAAGAAAGAAACAATCATCGATATCTTTATCTACAGCCGAGACAGAGTATATTGGAGTAACATCATGTTGTACACAAGTTATTTGGATAAAACAAAATCTGATAGATATACAGGTTGAGTATGATGAGCCCATTCCAATCTATTGTGATAATACAAGTGCCATCAGTATCTCAAAGAACCTGGTGATGCACTCCAAGACAAAGAACATTCCAATCAAGTATCACTTTCTACGAGAGCAGGTTGCATAAAAGAACATCAGAGTTGAGTATGTGGGCACAAAAGAACAAGTGACGGACATCTTTACAAAACCATTTCCACAGGAATCCTTTGAGTATCTTCGCCAGAGACTCGGAATTATTTATACTCCAAAATGAATGCTTTTGAATGCTTATCTTATATGTCTTATATGTACACAAGGAAGCACCACAAAGAGGACAGTTCAGTTAGGGGGAGCATCCCTAGATGGAAATATACATTTTCCATTGATGACAAAGGGGGAGAGATTCATCATATGCAGAGGACAAAGGAATGGTTCCAGGGGGAGAAATGGTCACATAGATGCAGAGGACAGAGGCATGGTTCCAGGGGGAGCATGAGTGATATGAATTAAGTATTGCATGAAATGATTTTAGTATTGCATCAAAGTTTTGCCATCAATGACAAAGGGGGAGATTGTTGATTAAGGTTGGTTGTCATTGATGTCAACCCTTGAAGAGGGTCCAGTGGCACAAAGGTTTGGGTAATGGACTCAATTTTGTTTGATGTAAATATGACTCATTATTGTTTTTTTATGGTTGATAATAAGTACAAATGGATGAACTCCAAAGTGTTCCCCTTATGGTGAAATCCCTCATGGGAAGACGCTTTGCAAATTGAGTTATTCTAGAAGTATGGTTAGAGAACCCATGATTATTTGTGGAATAATGAGATGAAGTACAATGAATTTGTCATTGAAACTATCCTAGATGGATATTTCTTGTTATGCCATTTCCGGTGGTATGTGGAACGTCACATAACTCCTCACGATTAGAGAGTTATGGCCATGAGAAGTTGGAGAACCTAGGTTTGGGTAATAAACCCAAGTTTGTTTGATGGATAATAGTATGAGTTTTGATATATTTTCAGGTAATACTATTCTATATGGATATTACATGTTATTCCATTTCTGGTGGTATGTGGAACATCACATAACTCCTCACGGTTTGTGAGTTATGGCCTTACGAAGTTGGAGGACCCTCATATGTCATCTAGAAGCCCCAAAAGGTCAAACTAGTCAAAGTGGTTTAAGAGATTTTAAAAGTAAATAATAAAGTGAAGTGATGAGTGCACTATAATTCAAAGTAAATACAAAACAAATTATTTAAATAAAAAATTTAATGGAGAAATTAGAAGTGGGTTAACCCTAAAATAAGAAAAGTGGGCAAAGTGACCTAGAAGCTGTTTTTAAGGAAGCTACTTGGAGAGTATAAATAAGAGGCAAGACTCTCTCATTTTATATCAAACTTGAGCATATTGAATATCTATAGGTTTCTGAGGTAACCAAATGATATCTAAGCCTAATTTCTGAGGAAAGGTGAAGAAAAGAAGGCCAGAATTCAAGTAAGGATAAATTCCTTTGATGATGCTTTCTAAGGTATGTTTTTTACAGGTCATCTCGCCATTTTCACAATAAATTTTTTTATAGAATGATTCAAACCGTGAAATTTCTATTCCAATGAGGAAACATATCCAATTATATGTGGTAAAAAATTCAGTTTTTGGGTCGTTGTATTTTTTGAGTTACACTCTGTGGAAAATAGGGTTTGTGGCTAGTCCTGAAACTAGTCTAAATTAGGTGTTTCAGGTAAAAACGTCATAACTTCTTCATAACAGATCCAAATTGCATAAGACCAAATGTTTTGGTTAAATTACAGTCTATATTATGTTGTGTAACAATTTCAGATAGATGCAATAAATATTCTGTGTGGGGCACTCTCTACAAGCTCGCTCTCTAGAATAAGCTAGAATTCAAGAAGGTATGCCATTTTTGCTATAAATCTTTTTCTGAGAGGTTTCAAGTAGTGACACCTGGTTGAATTTCATGAAACACACTGAAGAACATTGTATATCAGTTTCATATCTTTATTCATTATAGGTACAATTTTATTATTATTTCAAGTTAGGGTTGTTGACTAATCCAAAGCTAGTCTTGTGAGATTAAAGAAAATTTTGGTGAAAATGCTAGTCTTTTGTTGTTAAATTTAATGAAGGCTTACACCAAGTTTATATAGATTTACAAATCATATTTGGATGATAAAATTGATGAGGGATTTTGGTTAAGGTAAATGTTGGGTACATGGTTGAGACGAGTAGTTGACGAGTTGGCACATACATGAGGTGTATAGTTGATGATGTTGTAATGTATTTTTGATCCATAGTTGATGATTAGTTGACACATTATTGGTACATACTTTGTACATGGTTATATGCACTTGTTTATGGTACAGGTTGATTACAGGTTGTTTGGTATAGGTTGGTGCATGGTTGATGCACTTGTTTATGGTACAGGTTGATGTACAGGTTGATACATGGTTTATGCATGGTTCAAGTTTATTGGTACAAGTTTACAACAATATATATCACAATGATAGTGTGACAGTGGTTCGATCATTTTACTTTTACTTTAGGGCGGTTGGACGGGGCAAGGATAGGTGGTTGTAGCCACCTTCCGGTTGTAATCGGAGAACATAGGGGGTTGTAGCCAGAAAATTGGGGAGTTGGAGCTTCCCTCAGGTTGTGGCCTGAGAAACAAGGGGGTTGGAGCTTCCTTCCAGTTGCAGCTGGAAAATAAAGGAAGTTGGAACTTCCAATGAATGTAATTCTTCAAGACATATAAGAAAAAACATTTTGTGGTTTTCTCCCAATTTGGTTTTCCACGTAAAACACTGGTGTACTGTGTATGTGTGTGATTGTTCATTTCTTGTTGCTCATTATTGAATAATAATTCTACATTGATATAACACTTGGATTATTTTAAGAAAAATGATTATAATTACACTATTACTGATTCACCCCCCCTCTCAGTAATCCAACAATAGTGTCAAAGGAAACCGCATAGTGAGTGCCTCTTTCTTTGTAATTAATTTCCATAGCTAAAGAAAAGAGAGCAAAACATAAGCATCATCTTCTAGCAGGGTTTTCTCTTGGATTGGGTTTCCCAAGATACATCTTGTGTTGAATTGTGTGGATGGTGTGTATATTTTTGCTTATTTCTTTCATTTTTGCAATTCAATTATTTCATAAATTCAAGTAAAGATAGTAATTCACTAATATTGGATCTGCATAAACATATTGCAAAATCGAATAATTTAGAATAATTTAAGATCTACTGTGACAAATTGTTCCATCAGAATCTCCATGGCAGTTTACAGGTCATTTAGAAACATCCACAACTAATCAAGTGTTGAGGGAAACATTTGTTTGAAGGGGAGGGGCATGTTAATCCATAAATAAATCTCCATGTTAAGCATATATCCCATGTTAATCCCTAGATAAATTTATGAATATAGAGTTATTAAATTTCTAATGTTATATTAGTGTTCTTGGCTAGACCCTTTAATTGTAATTGAACACTTTGTCTCCTATATATATCAAGGAGACCTATTTTTAGAATCATCTCATCTTGTAAATTTTTTATATTGTAAAATGAGGTTTCCCCCTCATAGAGGCTTCACATTCATTTTTCTCTCATTATTAAGGCACAAAGTTACTTCTCTCTCTCTCTCTCTCTCTCTCTCTCTCTCTCTCTCTCTCTGCTATTTTGGTTGTTTGATGCATAACAATTAAACATAATAAAACCATTATCTTGATCAAAAAACATTTTTTCAACACCTCATAGCAAGAATATGTACCACCTAATCTTAAAGAGAACATCTTTGGAAGATTTTAAATCTAACTTTAGTATACTTTTCAAATACCCATAATATTAGTGTAACTAGATGTTTGTCACCCCTCTGGGATATATTAATTACTTGGAAAGTCATAGTTATTCCACAAATTGATGTTTTTTTCGTATCATCTATAAATTTGATGTAATATTTACAGTGATTGCACCATTCATCTTTGTAATGATTCACGTGCATCACACATGTTAAGAAGGCATGTTCAAGTCATCGGGCAAATAAATGAAAAACTACTCAACATGAAGGATAACAAATACCTTTGTATATTTTTCATCAAACGGTAAGTCAATTTTCTTTTACATAAGATTGGGATCCTTGTCTATTAATGCATGTCAAATCAATTAAGACATCTGATTCCATGACAGGTTACCATTAACTAGTTCACAACATTATATCTATACCTTCATGTAATCAATATTATTTACAATGTAAAACTATGTTGCATCTCAATTTTCACCAACTATAAGACATTTTAATTAACCTAAGGTACCAATCATTACTATAATTCATTTCAGTATAAAGATATGTACAAAGATTTAAGCACCTACTTTTAACATTTATTTCAATCCCCTTTCCAAGTAATACCTTCCCCTCAAATGTGTTGATGTAGTTGTCAAATGCGAGGTACATGAATATCTACTTTGGTTAGATACTCAATAATATGCACCATGGACTCATAAATGATATAATTCTCGACCATTGACCCCTTAGGGCATGATCTCTCTCTAAAAAAATCATTCAATGCTTCAAAATTCTTCTCCACCAACCACATCATTGTTGTGTGAATAGATCCACATACTTCAATATCCTAAACTAGATGAATGTAGTAGTTCTCTCGTGCATTAAAGAAGCTTGGAGATAAATGCTTTTGCATTTCACACATTGAACAAGAAGTTTCTCTCTTACAATACCTTATATATTTTTTATGTATTTCTTTAGATGACAACCACCTACATGCCATAGAGAAACATATTTAAATAAAATGATATATATATACAAAGGGTAACCGAGAAACATATTTAAATAAAATGATATATATACAAAGAGTAACCATAAGATGTTCTTAATTTCAACTAAATATATCTAGCCATGAAAATTAAATTATAGATTTTGACTCACAACATGTACTTTCTTAGTTTATATATGATTTGCTTCGTGTTGTTGTCAAAGTTCTTTAGGAGCATTAAATAGAATAAATTGAAAAGCATAACGATGAATTATATTAATCAATGAAAAAACCACAAAACAAAAAGGAGAGAACGATCTATATAATTTATATAATTTAGAACACAATACTATAAAAAGGAAAAGGCTTCATAAAGGTATGCCAATCATGCATGATTGTCCTTCCAAAATCATCTTTTTTTGTCCATATATTTTAAATGTAGCCATCAAATCTAATGAGAAACTTATGTTCCTTACAACATATTTCACCACAATGTTCTCTTCTTTTGTAAATAACCCTGGAAGATTTGTCACTTATCCACCACTAAAAGATTGACTCAAATTTCACAACCATAGAAGATTTGTCATTTATCTACCACTATAAGATTGACTCAAATGTCACTTCTAACTTTGACAATTTGATCTTCTTTATTTCTTCCATTAAACATTTTGCAAAGTTATTTTTTAACATTCTTCCTATGCATTGTGTCAAATAAATAAGACACTAGAGGATGCTCATAATAAGAAGGTCAATAAACTATATGGAAAACCACTTCATATCTCAAGAAAGTTCATTGCATCACACTATTAATAACATAAAATAATAAATCACAATGTTTATAAAATAATAAATCACAATGTTTATGAGTACAAAAACAAAAACATTGCATCAATTAACCATTAACATAAAAAATATAGTTTTCAATTGTTTGGCAACAATGGTTTTTGAAGAGGAAATGTTTCTATTAATCACACACCTCCTTCTCTAAATTACTTAAAATTAACATCTCATATTTGAACTACATATTAAACAACCATATTATTTATCCTTTATTAATTTGAATCCTTACAAGATATACAATAACAATATTGTTATTATTGTTAGTAGTAAACTCATATATATATATATATATATATATATATATATATATATAGCCTGAGTGGTCCTAATGGTTAAGAACATGTGTTTCCTCTTAAGAGGTCACAGGTTCAAATCCTACCTTCGTAGATTTCACTGATAAAATTGTGGCATAAAATTTAATATACCCTAAACCTAAATCATATCAAATATAAAACTCATAAATCTATGATATGATCACAAAAAGGCGGTGATAATATGAAACACTAGCCACTAATGAATGCATTAATAATATGGAAATAATAACTTTTTTAAAATTGAATGTAGGCCAAACATGGTCATAATTTTAAATTGAATGCAGGCTAAACGGTTCACATCCCATAAAAACTAACGCACAATATTATTATGATACATACAATCAGTGGTAGTGAGGTTGAGGTAATGACTACTAATAATCTAAACTTGGCAATAAAAGGTTGAGTGATTATTAATCTTTATTAATCATGTAAAAATGGTAATCATATAGCTAGATAGTAATTTATTAATATGATTAGGTAAATGTGAAAAAATAAATAGGTTAATGGATGCATTTATAAATGCAAGGAAGTTATGAGCATTAAATCTCATTCATTGATTTGGAAGGACTACCAAGAATATGCCAGCATCTTCAATTGCTAACCATAAAATTAAGATATGGAATTAAAATATCATTAAATGTACCCATGGCCAAGCATCTTCAATTGCTAACCATAAAATTAAGATATGGAATTAAAAGATCATTAAATGTACCCATGGCCAGATGTATGTCTTTCCCCATAAATATCTCAATATGTCACTCTGTTCCATGGTATACGCATTTTTCTATTTATATGACTGGTCATATAATTGATTTGGAGGCAAGTATATGCACTTGTATTTCTGTTCGCTCCGCAGGGTTGCCTAGCGCTCTAATTTTGCATCTAATTTAATCAGTTTCAATGGATATTGGATGCATCTTCTGGTATTCTTTCTGGTATTCTGCACTTGGGATCACCTCCGCCATCGTATTCTTGGTGTTGGATTTCTGGAGGAAGACTTATTGCAGGCTTCCTCCCGGGCCTCCGCGATGGCCGATTGTGGGAAATCTGTTGCAATTGGGTAAGAACCCGAACGAATCTCTCTTCCACCTTGCTAACAAATACGGGCCTCTAATGTGTCTCTCTCTCGGAATGAAAACTACAGTGGTGGTCTCCTCTCCTGCCATGGCAAAGGAAGTTCTCAAAACCCATGACCATGTCCTTGCAGGCCGGACTGTAGTACAAGCAGCCAAATGTCTTTCCCACGACAAATCTTCATTAATTTGGAATCAATGTGGATCTCACTGGCGTATGCTCAGACGAATATCCAATACGGAACTCTTCAGTGCCAAGAGGCTCGAGGCCCTGGAACATTATAGAAGGGATCAAATATTCCGAACGATCCAGTGGATTCTGCGGGAAAGTATGAAGGGGGGGAGTATAAATATCAGAGAGACTGTGGTCCAGTCCACTATTAATCTGTTAGGTAATATGACCTTTGGTAAAGACATGTTCGATCCCCACTCTCCAGCCTTCCAAGATTTCAAAGACAGTCTTTGGAAACTGGGGTTGAATGGAGGATCTCCCAATTTGGCGGACTATTTCCCCTGTCTTCAGTTGTTGGATCCCCAGGGTGTGGCGCGTAATACGAGAATCTATATGAAAAGGTCATATGCCATTTTTGATCAATTCATAGAAAACCGCCTGGCCACAAGAGGCAAAGCCGTGGACGGAATCAATGGTCCGAAGGATCTGTTGGACGCTCTACTGGAGATGAGAAGCGATGAATTTACTCTTACCCATATCAGAGGCTACTTAATTGTAACTCTTTTTTCATTAATTTTGTTGTATTGATTGATAAATGGTATCTGGTTAACTCCTTTTTCATTAATTTTGTTGCATTGATTGATAAATGGTATCTGGTTTTTCACAAGTATTGTTAGCGAAGAGGCTAACAATACCCACACTGCTATATAGCATTGAATACTGTGGGGGGTGATATTGCTTTCAAATCCGCTGTATAATAAGGTGGATTTTTGCCGTAGTAAGGTGGATATATGCTACTGTAAATAGGGGTTCTCTCTATGTTTAATCCCTTGTTGCAAATAGGGGTTCTCTCTGATGTTTAATCCCTTGTTGCAGGACATATTTTTGGCCGGGACTGACACCACCGCCAAAACAATAGAGTGGGCGATGGCAGAGCTCATACACAATCCTGATAAAATGAAACGAGCGCAGGCAGAGTTGGAGGAGCTGATCAGCCGCAACCGAATGGTGGAAGAAAGTGACACCGACCGTCTCCCTTATCTCCGTGCAGTGGTGAAAGAAGTGTTCCGACTGCACCCTGTAGTTCCTCTCCTCCTCCCACACAGAGCAGTTAGCAGTTGTGAGATCGAGGGGTTCGTGATACCCAAACACAGCCAAATACTGGTGAACGTGTGGGGGATGGGAAGGGACCCTCGGATCTGGAAACAGCCATTGAAATTCATTCCAGAAAGATTTATTGGTAATGAGATGAGTAGTATGGATTACAGGGGACAACACTTCGAGCTGATACCCTTCGGAGCAGGGAGGAGAATGTGCGTGGGGCTTCCACTGGCGAGTCGGATGATTCATCTGGTATTGGCTTCTCTACTCCATTCATTCGACTGGGCACCTACCAACGGCCAGAGTGCAGGTGAAGTGGACATGACCGAAAAGTTTGCACTGTCGATGCAAAAGGCAGTGCCCTTGGAGGCCATTCCTACACCACGCCTGCAACCGGATGTCTATTAGAACTGTTTTTTTGATGTGTAGAAGCAATGTTTAATGTTATTCTGTTCCTGTTTTATCATGAACAATGTTTTCCTGGTAAACGTATCTTTATTTGTGCCGTGGGATATCGAAGTCTGGTTTGGTGATTAAATCCTTGATTTGGCAAAAGAATTTGGTGATTAAATCCTTGATTTGGCAAAAGAAGATTTAATTAGATACGCGAAAAAATCAGGCGAAGATTTAATTAGATTTGGTGATTATTGTTGGTTTTTGGTGAAAAAGTCATTTTGTAGAACAGCTAGTCAATATTTAATTTCTCATAGTCTCGTTTTAACGTTTTATTTTTGGGAAATTTTTCATTAACATTTTCTGTTTGATTTTATTAGATATTCTATGCAGAATAGTTGAATCTGCAGATTTGAGTGACTAAATTTATGTAATCCAAATGTCTGAGTTTTTACATAACCAACCAAAAAAACTTAAAAAATAGAACGTTTAGACAAAGCCATTTATCACCCCAGATACGAGTATTGATGTTTATGCCGTGTAATATCAAAACTGGAGAATCTGCCACTATTTTAATCTCCACTATTTTATTAAATTTATTGGTTCAACATTTTATTATCGTCCTCAGTCGAATGTTTACTATTCTATCACAAGTGCCATTTATAAGTTGCAACTCTGCTACCCAAAACCAATGTAAATTATAACTGTAATACATAAGTTGTTGTTTTAATGTCCAAATCCGATATAGATTATAAGGTAACTTTTTACTGGTTTCAATTATATGACAACTAATAATTATATGACAACTTCTATGTACATAAAATGAAACAACCATACTTAAATAAAGAGTTGTCCAGCTAAGCTCCTTTGATAGTGTTATTGGTCTCATCTATTTGCCAAACATTCATCAACCAATGAGAGAATAGCATTCAATGTGCTCAAACCACATGATCAATTGTCACAAGAAATGCATGGGAAGGCATTATCTAATGTCACATGAATTGCATGGAAAGGCACTCTAAAAATCTCAATAAAATAGTATGACCTATAAATAATGAGAAATATTAAAAATTATGATGGATTAGTTGGGATGAGATCTATCACGGTCAAAAAGTCAATCAATGTTTGAATTTTTTTTCATAAACTATTAAATACCACTCATAGATTAAAAATTGTCGTATTAAACACCACTCATAGCATTTCCCAAACAATTGTATAGTCCATTTTTTTCATTTCCCAAACGCATAGTGCAATTTGGTGGTGGTTGTTAAAAAAATAAAAATCTTAAAATTTAACAATCAAATTATTATATCATGTTGAGTGGGTTCTTAGTTCAAGAAATTCAAGAGAAATATATTGATTTAGTATCTAAATTAATAATAATTTTAAAATTAGATTATTACTATAATAATAAAAATAAAATAAAGTTTTTAAAATTATTATTATTATAATAATAAAAATAAAATAAAATTTTTATTTTTAATATTTTTTATGATTTTTTTAATTATAAAATATATTATCAATTATAAAATAAAATATTTTTAAAATTATTTAATGAAGATGATTTATGATTTTGGAGATTTGCAAATCTTTTTTATTTTTGAAGGTCTTTTTTAAAAATTAATAATTTATCATAACATGTTTTAATATATTATTTTTAAGATATATAAATGGAAATAAATAAACAATATTATATATTTCACTTAAAAATATTTGAAATAAAAATATAAATATTTAAAAAAATATTGAAATAAAAATGAAAATTACCCCATACATATATATATATATATATATATATATATATATATATATATATATATATATATATATTCTTTAAAAATTAAAAATAAATAATAATTTACTTTTATTTAATATTTTTGATATTTCCTAAACATTAAAAAGAATTTTGAAAACAAATTTATTGGGAATATCAAGATTTAAATTACAATGTTAATATTCTTAATACCTTATAGTTATTGCCCATGTAAATCCATCTTTATATTGGATCTATCATGAGTGGAGAGGGATAAAAAAGTAGGAAAAGTTTGCACCTTCTATGGATTTGATCCCTCTCGACCCATGATTGCGCTGAAAGGTGCTCTACAACCCAGTATGGGGGAGATGTTGTCATGCACATACATATTGTTACATTAAAAAAACACAAGTCAACTCAATCATGCTTTGAACAATGACATATAAGTCCACTCCATTACACACACATAAAGAATATAATTATCCATCCCAAAACTAAAAATTGGGAGTGAAGAAATTGAGAGAATTGCCTAATCCAAATAGGGAAGGTGAATTGAGCAATGTTTCTTATAGATCTGTCAAATTAAGGGAACATCATGATCAAAACAGTGAAGGGGAACTGAGTGAATAGACTAATAGAGATGCGAACACAGTTTATAGGTAAGCTTTTCTCACATATCAAACAAAGTTACCAACTTAATGAGAAATGTGACCTCAAAACGAGAACTCCGGCCAAAAAAACCCATATTTTTGCATAAAAAACATCAAAATCAACCCCCAAATCAAAAAATGGTGCTACCAGTAGCACCATTTTTTTAAACGGGGTCAAAATTACGACATTTTTCAAACATGGCCTTCAAAACTCAGAGAGTAGCTCAGAAAAACCTTAAAATCAACACCTAAAAAAAGATGATTTTGAAAAGAAAAGAAATTCAAAACGTTAAAATTTTAGATAATTTGAAAGCGTATTGTTAACACTTGGTATCATTAAAACCAAAACCTCAAAATCAACCATCAAATTGAAAAGTACTGCTACCGGTAGCACCCATTCTAAAATTGGGATATGAAAATGACACATTTTTATAAAGTGGTAAAAGAACTCATCATTATTGTAAACAAAATCATAAAATTAACCCTAAAATGTTTAATTTTTATATCTTATTATCAATCAAAGCACAAGGTAATACATAATTCCATGAAAATATAACAATATACTTTAAAAAATCAACGAGACTTTTTAACAATTTTTTTTACTTTTAATAAAAAAAGTAAATACAAGTTACATTGGATGAAATATAAATTATTTCTTAAAAGTATTGTTATATTGTCCATATTCAAAACACGAGCTAAGAAATTTTATTATATTATCCATAATAAAAACATATAATTCATAGAACATTAAAAAAGATTCATAACTTCATGTAAGATCGTATGTAAGTTCAATGCTCATTTCTAGTTACCATACAAACATCATATGGAAAAAAAATACATAAAATGTTTTATACACTTATTCAGATTGACTCATGGTTTCTAAAATACCATTAGATTCTACATTGTCTTCAAATGAATGATTGGATGAAGATGTAGATGATGCATACTCATCTCTATTGTCGAGGAATGCACCATCTGAGTCTACATGCATACCCAACATTTCAGATGTCAAATGCCTTTTAGATATACAACTAGGCTCAGAAGACTCCCATCTTAGATTTATTTCTTGTGGCAACAACCTCTTGATAATATTTGTTGTCTTGGAGTGAAGAGTTCATCTCCTTTTCAAATTGAAGTCATAAACAAGTATGTCAATATCATCTAATTTTAAGAGGTCAGTGCGACGATGAGTTGTACTTTGACCCTTTCTTTTTCTCTTTCTATTGACATGTTTCTCAACCACCATCTCTGGCTTGTACACACCATTGAATGGGTGTGTACTGGTTGCATACCAATGCACTTCAGTTGCAATAACATCATCATTTTCTTTCTCAATTTTTATAACCTTTTCAATCCAGAATGGATAACCATGTGGATCTTTAGTCGCTAAAATTGTAATCATGCTACCCTCCTTAATATCTTGTACTGAACCCCTGTAAAGGTCTTCCATGGCTTCACGTTGTGCACATGAAATTCGCAAACCAATATACATTTTTCTTTCCTCTGCTTGTATAAACTCAATAACACCTTGAGATTATTGTTGAACTTCAACAATGTTTGTTTCTTCAGATTCATTTGGCATATTTTGTGGCCAATGAAATGGAGTCTTCAACATTGTATCTTCATTTGTTGAGCTTGAAATTATGTCACTTTAACTATTGAAAAAAGACTCCCACCAAATAAAATCAACAACATAAAATTACTCATATGTATCATTAATGGACTTTTTTATTTCTTCCAAGCATTCAGAATATTCTACATCTATATTACGCCTCTGTGCATTATGGATTTCAACAACTGATTGTAAAAATAATAACTTTAATGCAAATATTGAACAATCTGGAATGAACTTCAAAAATGCTAAACCTGATGAAGGTCCCCATTCTGTAGTAGTTGAATATTGATTTCCCCATATAAGTGTTTTCCCATCAACTTTTTTGAAACAAAATTGATGTTGGAAGCTAATATCATTAAGTTGCTCAATACATTTTTCTTCACGATGCGATCTCTGAATAAATATTCACATGTCAACAATTTCTTCTAATATATGAAAAACATGTATAGAATGTATGCTTTCTTAATACATTCAATCAATGATGGTAAGCTTCCAACATTTTCCCTCTTCAATGTTACTAAAAAACGACTGAACATTTGATCAATATGATCATGAGTGTGTCCAACAAGAAGGAAACCAAATTCACCTTTTGAAAGATTCTCATTTCAACAAGCACGCTTAGATATCCAAACACAATTTGATTTGTATTTTCACGAGTAGTGTTGTCCAACTGTAGATAGAGAACTTGAGGAAGATTTCCATACCAGTGAGTGAGCACATGATGAATTATGGTGATGATAAGATTTGCATCATTATGAATATTTGGAGATGTGAAATAAACCCTTGGACACATTTTTCAATGAAAACCATACAACCAACCAAGTGAAACTGAATGAAATTATCTTCCTATAAATATTTTGGTGTACAGAAAAAATGTGATAGAAGTGTTTTCTTCTGGTCCATGCCATCAATTATCATACCTAAATATTTGTTTGGAGCATCATAACACTTTTTCCGATGTTTGTACAACTTTTGTCTTTCACTTGATTATTGATTTTGATATTCTCAAAATGCTTTGACTATGGAATTTGCACATGACATAAAATGAAAACATTGATCATATGTTTTCATAGTTGATACTATTCAATTTAAAAAAAAAAAAATAGTAAATGGATACCTCTTTNGACTCTTTTTTTTTTTTTGTACTGGAGGAATTGGCAATGGGCGGTTCTCGTACTTGTGTGACACAGGGTCGATACTCGTCGGCTACCACTATAACCCCAGGTGCAACCACCCAGCCTGCAAGAATGGCGCACAAGTAAATCCGGGTGAGAATCGAACATGAGACCTCTTTACAAATTTCCTTCCATTTACATGGCACTTGCCAATCCATCTACACCCGTGCGGGCCACATCCTTGACTTCTTAGGAATACAGACAATGTTGAATTATTTCTTCCATATTCTTGTAAAATATGCATATTTAATAAAATCATCATTTCCTTCAACACCTTCAACATATCCTTAGTACAAGTTGTAGATTTATCTCCTTGAGAAATTATCTGGAATATGTATTGTGTCTCTATATGGCATACACTCTCCATGTTTGGAAAATAAATCGCGCATCCATGACAATGTAGTGTTTGTCAATGACCCACTCTCTTGTCCATGATTTACCTTTGAATAAAATGAAGGATCTTTTTCCAACCTTGTCTAGATTCTTGATAGTCGAAGACTACCAATTCAGTGATTTTTTTTTAAGTCTTTTTGCAAAGTAAAATATTCCCAATACGATAATCATATCTTGTATTGGTGGATATCATGCACCCCATCAAATATCAATTTTGCATGATCTTATTCATTGGACAATATGTCTTCCTTTTATTCAAGGCATACATGTAGTCCATGTTTTTCAAATAATTATTTTAACAACATTCACTTGAAATCAATTCACTTATGGAAATTGATTTAGTGAGAAATTTTTTTCTAGACCTTGTATAACTAGAATAATTTGGATTGGTATAAAATGTCTAGTCTTGGTTCCAGACACAATGTTTCTTTGCAATGTATCCACTATTTTATCATTCTTACTAGAAGGATTTTCCTTATCACCGGAAGGAATATCAAGCAAAACATTGTCAAGAGACTAAACTAGAGAATGTCGATCACCTTGATTTGTTGCAGCTGAATGATTGAGAACATCATCATCAACATAATCATTTGGACGAAAATAATCATCAACATTGTGTCCACCATTGACATAATCATATTCATTGTTTTCAAAATCTCCACTTGAGTGAAAATTTTCACCATCCTGCTTAGTGCCTTGAAAATCTTCATCAGTATCTTGAAAATCTCCACTTGGAGGAAAATCAACATCATCAACATTGTTGCCTTTTAATTTATCACTTGGGAAAGAGTGCACCAATGGTGTAATTATCTTCACTACTTTGAAAATCCCCACTTGAGAGATATTCTTCACCATCCTCATTACTGGCTTGAAAATCCTCACTTGGAGGAAAATCTTCATTATCCTCATTGGTACCTTGAAAATACTCACTTGGAGAAAAATCATCATCACCAACATTGCTTCCTTTAAATTCCTCATCTGGGAAAGACTGTCCAGGATTGTCATAATCTTCATCATTACTTTTAAAATCCCCACTTGGGGAGAATTCTTCATCATCCTCATTCGTGCCTTAGAAATCCTCACTTGGAGGAAAATCTTCATCAGTACCTTCAAAATCCTCTCTTGGAGGAAATTCATCATCACCAACATTGTTGTCTTTAAATTCCCCACTCAGGAAAGAGTGTTCACCATTGTCATAATCATATTCAGTGCTTTTAAAATTTCCACTTGAGGGAAATTCTCCATCATATTCATTGGCGCCTTGGAAATCTTCATCGGTACCTTGAAACTCCTCACTTGGAGAAAACATTTCATCCCAATCATTTAAACATTGATCATAGTCTCCACTTTGACCTACATTTTGACTATTTTCATTACTATTGAATTGTTGAATAGATTTATCACCATCATGTTCCTCTTCTTTATCATCGATGCCTTCAAAGTCGTTTGATTTAGGAATTTCATGAAGAACATGTTGAATAAAATTTCTTGCATTATGATCAAACTTCAGACTAGCTAAAAAATATGATGTCTCATTTGCATTACTCGCATTTATTATTCCCAATAGAAGAGGTATGCGAACAATTTGTTGATATCTCAGAAATAAGATATTTTTTATCTGGCGAAGCCATCCCTTCTCTCTAAGAACATAGAATGATGCAAATGCTCACCCTCCCAATGACATTCTTATAACTTGCATAATGATCTTTTCCCTCTAAATCACCCCACCAAAAAACATTTCCCTCCAAAATTCCTCCCCAAAAATATTCCCCAAAATTTCACCCCAAAATTTTCCCCTCAAACTTTTCCCTCCAAAATTTGCCCCCAATTGTTTCTCTTTATTATTTTCCCTTAAAAATTAAAAACAACTTTTACTCTTTTATTTCGTTATTTACATGTTAAATATAATATTTCTCATGTTTATTTATTTATCCCACTTTCATTAAACATAGTGACAATTCGTATAATTTTAGGTATATATGTAAACAATATACCTAATTTTTATTTATCCCACATTCGTTATACTAACAGTAATTTATATCATCTTTGTTATATATACACAGTCATGTTTTATCTTTTTACATTGTGTGATATCTTGGGCAGTATTCGTTAAAGGATTTGGAGCAAGATATAAGGGAGAAACATCGAGAAGACATCCAAGGAGAATCTAGCATTTCAGAGGTTAGTTATTTTTTAAATTCTTACCATTTACCAAAACAACAATTATAAGATCATATTTGAATAACATATTAATTTTTTATGCAAAAATTTAAAAACCTTAAATTTTTTAGATGTTTTCTAATTTTTTCTAAAAAAATCCCAACTTTTTTAAAAAATTGAGACTTTTTTCAAAAACATTTAACAAAATCCTTAAGATTCTTTGAAAAAAAAAAAGAAAAAAAAGTCAAATTTAGGTATAGTTTTGTTAACAAATTTAGTTTTTTTATTGTTTTTTACTTAAATATTTTAATTTTGGCCCATGGTGGTTACTGGGAAATGTACGGGGCTTGTCCATGGGGATGGGTCCAAGTAACCACCATACATTGCCCCATCCCCCACTGCCAATCCCTGGGCATGCCCGAGGCTTGGCCATGGGGGTTGAGGCAATTCTTGACATCGCCCTAGCACGACCAACCTTGTGTCCAAGCCGTTGGCACACGCACAACTTGGCCATGGGGTTGGCCCCCCACGGCCAAATCACGGTCCCACGAGATCGTGAGTTAGCCGCGGGGGGGGGGATGGGGCGATGCACGACATCACCCCAGCCCCGATGGCCAAGCTATAGGGCTTGGGCGTGGCATCACCCCATCCCCCCACGACCAACACATGGTCCTGGCATAAGCCTAATAACTCCATGGGTCAAATGTTTTTAAATATGGGTTTAAAAAATTTAATTTTTTTAAAAATTAGTTTTTATATTCAATGTTTTTTTTTTTGTTTATTATAATGTAAAAGGCCTAATTTTATTTTTTTATCTTATAGGAAAATGGCAGGAAAGAGATTATCTATGAATATATCTGGATCACGACCTGCAATAATGGCATCCAAAATTCCAACTAGAACCTCCATGAATGTTAGGCAACAAAATGATAGCATAACACCTGAGCTATCAAGGGCAATGAAAAATGTTAGAGAGTTAAAATCTGTGCAAGGTGAAAACAAAATAGAATAATCACGGATTGTTAAAGACAAGAAAGGAAACAATGGAGATCATATATATTTGTATTGTGCCGAATTATAACATGTGCAAGGAAATTATCAAACACTTGGCTTGTTACGAGATACATGTTTGGTGCCAGCCACAAATATTGTTTATGCACTTGTCAAACAAGACAGAACTTATATCAAGTTTAGATATTGTTTCAAATTGAGCAATTATAACAAGAATAAATGTTTTTCATAATTATGTGCATCCATCATTGATGACATTGAGAAAGACAATGTAAGTTTTTTATTTTTATTTTTGTGTCGTTTATTATTTATAGTATCATGGTAATGTTTTAATTTTATTTAGCATGAAAATGTTATATTTTATTTTTGCAGGATTTTGCTAAATGATTTTCACATATATTAGTGGGGATTTACTCTACAGAGAATAATATCATGGATGTCATCAACGCTTTTCATATTGAAAAGACACAAGAAGGAAGGAAAAAGAAACAAAAAGTAATGGAGGTTGAACCTGCAAGAGTAGACAAAGAAGAATATGAAAGAAGAAAGAAAAATCTTCATTCTAGAAATCCTAAAAGGGTTACATTTGAAAATGAGGAAACTCCAAATGAATATTTTGTTGAGATTGGTCACAATGAGGTTATCACTTCTTCTCGCAAAAAGAATAAACAAGATAAATGCAAAAGAGTGATGGTTGATGATGAGTCTATTCCTATTAATTATGAAAAAATCATTGATTTAGATGAAACACATTTAAATCATAAGAGGAAAAAACCAAATGTCGATAATGTTCAAGAAGCCATTATTAGCTCGAAGTATTATAGTGAAAGTCTTAAAGGTAGCAGAGAAATAATAACACTAGGTGTTGATCTAGAGGATGGTATTATGAAAACAACTCAAAATGTCATTCGAAATATAATGAAGACAATGAACTTAATTGATGATAGACACACATTTTAGTTTAATGTGAAAAAAATTTATAAGCCCACAAAAAGGAAAGAAAAATATCAAATTATTAAACCATATCACTTGCATATTCACAATTTGAAATGATTGATTAGGTACAATCCATATGCACATGTGGTTGAATACCTATTTCTTGTTGACCCATTGAAAGTTTCTACGAGGGAAGAATTTGATAGATCAAAATGTTTTGACTACAAATATTATGTGATTGGAGGAAATCATTCTACTGAACCTAGAAGAGAATTGATGCAAAAATATCCCAATAATACTCTTTTTGAGACAATGAAATGCATAATTTATGCCATTTTAACATATTTAGAAGCAAATTTATTGGCATGGGATCATAACACAGACAATGAGTACAAAATTTCTATGAATTTCATTCAAAGGGTGAGATTTATCCATAATGAATTTTCTGAAATATGTCATGGGAAGAGATCAAATGTTGAAGTCAATTTTCAGAAGCAATGTTGTATGGCAATAGGATTCCCACTTGATGATGAAAATATAAAAGAAAGGCCCCTGAGGGGGGTAGCTCAATTGGCAAGTGTCGTGATATGAATTTCCATGAGGTTTCGAGTTCAACTCCCCTTGAATTATCTTGTGTGTCGTGTATGGGGCATCGTGGGAACACTTGGAGGTTATAGTGGTAGCAGTTGGATAACACGACCATGTGTAATGCGAGTATGTGCCCAACTAGTTGTTGATTCCGCCAGACATAAAAAAAAAAATACAAAAGAAAAAAATCGCAAAGGAAGTGATATGTTTAGAGTTGTGGATAGTTATTTTCAATTGGGATTTATAACTGGACAAGTACGAGATTTGATAGATGAGATATTCACCCTATGGGAAAATATTAGTATAAAAAATCAGAGAGTTAAGAAGACTAAACCATTGATATTGTTAGGTAGCTATAGAGGTAGTGGAGGCCATCCAATGTAAGGTGGAATATGTACACTATATTATTAAATAAGACTAACTATTGTAGTTAGATATAATAAATGAGTAGTTAGATATAATAAATATAAGAGGACTTCTTAGAAGATTCTACTTCTAGAAGATTCCTCCTCTAGAATGTTTTTAGGTGATGGTAGTACTATATAAAGGGGTTCAAGAAATGTAATGGGATGTGAAGAAACGTATTGTATTGTGAGTGATAACTCAACAGGAGGATGCTCCCTCGAAAAGACAAATGAATAGGAGATGACCCCTTCCATAATATGATCCATTGTATGGTGTTTCCCTACCTCAAGGGTTTTCTATAATAAAAGTGTGGTGATTGTATTCAGATATCTTTTATACTATTGTGGTATTTTGTATTCAGGTATTTGGTACTTAACAATTGGTATCAGAGTTATTCAGGTACTTAACAATTGGTATCAAATCTACTCAAGTAATTAACAATTGGTATCAGAGTTATTCAAGTATTTAACAAGTGGAATGAGAGCACTTTCCTTGGTAGGCATTGTGGGTAAATATTTTTATTTTTTTTGCAGATTTATTTTTTTGGAGAATAAAAAAAAAAAGAGGGTCACGATATTCCGGACGATTTCTGTAGGTTTTGGTGAATTTTTTTGCAGAAACGGGTTATAGATATGAGTTCCTCTCAGAAAAATACCCAACTTTAAAAACAAAATCGTCCGAAACAGAGTTGGGGAAGTAGAGTTATCTGCATTTTAAAATATGCAATTTTTAGGGTTTTTTCCGCAGACGGTCGTGTGATGTTTCTAATTTCTGTAGCATCTAGAGTTGAATTTTCCAAAAACAATTACAGATCTGATTTCTTCTCATAATTTCACCCAAATTCAAAAAAACAATCATTTGAATCAGAGTTACGTAAGTGAAGATATCGTTGATTTAAAATCAACCATTTTGGGGGGGTTTTCGCGACAACGACGGGACTACGGAGTCCCTAACTTTTCACGGGGTGCTCAAATTGCTACAAGATAAGACCCATTGGATAGAGAATTTCCAAATCTTTGTTTTGGTATATTTTATGTGGTGTTTCCAATGGATTTTCACTCTCAAACCTTGAAGGAAATTCTACACACAATTGAAGCATTCAAATCCCAAATGCATGACACATTGCATAACTTTCAAGAAGGTCTCGGGGATGGTTTTTGTAGTATTCATAAGTCCTTGGTGAGCATCCAGGAGATATATTATTTGGTGAACATCATGAATGAATATCATCAAGAAGTGTATGTTTGGTATGCTTTGGAGGATCATTGTGATGATTGGTATATTGATAGTTGTCATTTCTGGGATGAGAACCAATTCCATCTTCTATTTGATGACTATACTCCCCCTCAGGTAGAGAACTTCTTGGAGAGTAAACATGATCATTCTCTGCATATTCTTCTTCAGTTTTGTTATTCTCCAATCACAGTGAATGCATTTTTTGTTGGTTCTAAATATTTCGATCCACATGACCAATGTCAATCTTTAGAGCATCATTTATAGTTGTTTCCCAAGTTCCAATATCTTTAGCATGGAGTTCACATGAGCACTTGGACATGAGACCCAGGTTCACAGTGGCAGTTCAACTACTTCATCATAGTGGCTTACATTTATACATCGAACCTTGGTTCTCCAGTCTACTTCAACATTATGGTCCACAATTATCCATGGTACCTTGGTATATGGTTTTCCACCCTCATGACAAGCGTTGAGGACAACACATTCATAACAGGGATGGAATGTTAAGTAGTTAAAAAGGTAGTGGAGGCCATCCAATGTAAAGTGGATTAGGTCCACTATATTATTAAATAAGTCCCACTATTGTAGTTATATATAATAAATGAGTATTTAGGTATAATAAATGTAAGATGACTTGTTAAAAGGTTCTTCTTTCAGAAGATTATTCCTCTAGAATGTTCTTAGGTGATGGTAGCACTATATAAAGAGGTTCAAGCAATGTAATGGGATATGAAGAGAAGTATTGTATTGTGAGTGGTGTCTCAATAGGAGGATGACCCCTCGAAGAGACAAGTGAACAAGAGAGGATCCCTTCCATAATAAGATCCATTGTATGGTGTTTCTCTATCTCAGAGGTTTTCTATAATAAAAGTGTGGTGATTGTATTCAAATATCTTTGGTATTATTGTGATATTTTATATTCAAGTATTTGATACTTAACAATTGGTATCAAATCTACTCAGGTACTTAACAATTGGAATCATATTTATTCCTTTGCAAGCATTGGGAGCAAATATTTTTATTTTTTTTGCAGATTTATTATTTTTGAGAGAAAAAAAAGAGGGTCGCGATATTTCAGACAATTTCTGTAGGTTTTGATGCAAAATTTGCAGAAATTGGTTGTATATCTGATTTCCTCTCATAAAAAAACCCAAGTTAAAAAAAAATCGTCTGAAACAGAGTCCGAGAAGTAAAGTTATTTGCATTTTAAAATATGTAATTTCAGGGTTTTTTCCGCTAACGGTCGTGTGATTTTTCTGATTTCTGTAGCATCTAAATCTGAATTTTCCAAAAACAATTACAGATCTGAGTTCCTCTTACAATTTCACCCAAATTCAAAAAAAAATTCATTTGAATCGGAGTTACGGAAATGAAGATATCGCTGATTTAAAATCAACCATTTTGGGGGGTTTTTCGTGATGACAATGGTACTTTCGAGTCCATAAATTTTCACAGGTTGCTCATATTGCTACAAAATCAGACTCATTGGATAGAGAATTTTCAGATCTTTCTTTTGGTATATTTTATGTGGTGTTTTCAATGGATTTTCACTCTCAAACCCTCAAGGAAATTCTACACACGATTGAAGCATTCAAATCCCAAATGCATGAGACATTGCATAACTTTCAAGAAGGTATCAAGGATGGTTTTTGTAGTATTCATGAGTCCTTGGTGAGAATATAGGAGAAACATGCTTTGGTGAACATCATGAATGAATATCATTAAGAAGTGTATGTTTGGTATGCTTTGGGGGATGATTGTGATTATTGGTATATGGATAGTTGTCATTTATGGGATGATAACCACTTCCATCTTCTATTTGATGACTCTACTCCCCCTTAGGTAGATAACTTCCTGGAGAGTAAACACGATCATTATCTGCATATTCTTCCTCAGTTTTATTATTCTTCAGTCACAACGAATGCATTTTTGTTGGTTTTAAATATTTCGATCCACATGACCAGTGGTAATCTTTAGAACATCATTTTCAGTTGGTTCCCAAACTCCAATATCTTCAACATGGATTTCACATGAACACTTGGACATGGGACCCAGGTTCACAGTGGTAAATCAACTACTTCAGCATAGTGGCTCACATTTATACATTGGACGTTGGTTCTCCAGTCTTCTTCAGCATTATGGTCCACAATTATCAATGGGACCCTCGTATATGGTTGTCCACCCTCATAACAAGTGTTGAGGACAACGCTTTCATAAGGGGGATGGAATGTTAGGTAGCTAGAAAGGTAGTGGGGGGCATCCAATGTAAGGTGGACTAGGTCCACTATATTATTAAATAAGACCCACTATATTATCAAATGAGGTCCACTATGGTAGTTAGATATAATAAATGTAAGGGGACTTCTTAGAAGGATCTGTTTCTAGAAGATTCCTCCTCTAGAATGTTCTTATATGATGATATCACTATATAAATGGGTTCAAACAATGTAATGGGATATGAAGAGAAGTATTGTATTGTGAGTAGTGGCTCAATAGGAGGATTCCCCCTCGAAGAGGAAAGTGAACATGAGATGATTCCTTCCATAATAGGATCCATTGTATGTTGTTGCCCTACCTCAAGGGTTTTCTATAATAAAAGTGTGATGATTGTATTCATATATCTTTAGTACTATTCTGGTATTTTGTATTCAGGTATTTGGTACATAAAAATTGGTATCATATCTACTCAGGGACTTACCAATTGGTATTGTATCTATTCAAGTACTTAACAATTGGTATCAGAGCACTTTCCTTGGCAGACATTGTGGAGAAATATTTTTATTTTTTTTGCAGATTTATTTTTTTGGAGAAAAACAAAAAGAGGGTTGCGACATTCTAGACTATTTATGTATGTTTTGATGAAAAATTTGCATAAATTGGTTGTATATATGAGTTCCTTTCATAAAAACACCCAAGTTAAAAAAAATTGTCTCAAACGAAGTCTAGGAAGTAAAGTTATTTTCTTTTTAAAATGTGCAATTTTCAAGTTTTTTTCCGCTAACGGTCGTGTGATTTTTTCGATTTCTGTAGTAGCTAGATTTGAATTTTCCAAAAACAAATTACATATCTGAGTTCCTCTCACAATTTCAGCCAAATTAAAAAAAAAAGAACTTCTAAATCAGAGTTACGGAAGTGAAGATATCGTTGATTTAAAATCAGACATTTTAGGGGGGTTTTTGTGATGACGACGGGACAAAAGAGTCCATAAATTTTCATAGGGTGCTCAAATTGCTACAAACTTAGACCCATTGGATAGAGAATTTCCAGAGCTTTATTTTGGTATATTTTATGTGGTTTTTCCAATGGATTTTGACTCTCAAACCCTCAAAGCAATTTGACACATGATTGAAGCATTCAAATCCTAAATGCATGGCACATTGCATAACTTTCAAGAAGGTCTTAGGGACGGTTTTCATAGTATTCATGAGTCTTTTGTGAGCATCCAGGAGAAATATGTTTTGGTGAACATCATGAATGAATATCATCAAGAAGTGTATGCTTGGTATGTTTTTTAGGACAATTGTGATGATTGGTATATGGATAGTTGTCATTTATGGGATGATAACCACTTCCATCTTCTATTTGATGACTCTACTCCCCCTCAGGTAGAGAACGTCCTACAAAGTAAACATAATTTTTCTCTGGTTCTAAATATTCGATCCACATGACCAATGTCAATAGTTAGAGCATCATTTTCAGTTGGTTCCCAAGTTCCAATATCTTTAATGTGGAGTTCACATGAACACTTGGACATGGGACCCAAGTTCACAGTGGCATTTCAACTACTTCAGCATAGTGTCTCATATTTATACATTGGACCTTGGTTCTCCAGTCGTCTTCAGCATTATGGTCCATAATTATCCATTGGACCCTGGTATATGGTTGTACACCCTCATAACAAGCGTTGAGGACAATGCTTTCATAAGGGTGATGGAATGTTAGGTAGCTAGAGAGGTAGTGGAGGCCATCCAATGTAAGGTGGAATAGGTCCACTATATTATTAAATAAGGCCCACTATATTATTAAATAAGGCTCACTATAATAGTTAGGTATAATAAATGGGTAGTTATATATAATAAATGTAAGAGGACTTCTTAGAAGGTTCTTCTTCTAGAAGATTCCTCCTCTAGAATGTTTTTAGGTGATGGTAGCACTATATAAAGGGGTTCAAGCCATGTAATGGGATATGAAGGGAAGTATTGTATTTTTAGTGGTGGATCAATAGGAGGATGTCCCCTCGAAGATGCAAGTGAGCAAGAGACGATCCCTTCCATAATAAGATCCATTGTATGGTGTTTCCCTACTTAGAGGGTTTTCTATATTAAAAGTGTGGTGATTGTATTCAGATATCTTTGGTACTATTGTGCTATTTTGTATTCAAGTATTTGGTACTTAAAAATTGGTATTAGATCTACTCAAGTACTTAGAAATTGGTATCATATCTATTCATGTACTTAACAATTGGTATCATAACACTTTCCTTAGGAGGCATTGTGGGAAAATATTTTATTTTTTTTGCAGATTTGTTTTTTCGGAGAAAAAAAAAGGGGCGTGACATTCCAGACGATTTATGTATGTTTTGATACAAAATTTGCAAAAACTGGTTGTATATTTGAGTTCCTCTCAGAAAAACACCCAAGTTGAAAAAAAATCGTCTGAAAAAGAGTTCGGGAACTAAAGTTATTTTCATTTTAAAATATGCAATTTTCAGGGTTTTTTTCCGCGGAAGACCGCATGCTTTTTCTTATTTATGTAGCAGTTAGAGATGAATTTTCCAAAACAAATTACATATCTGAGTTCATTTCACAATTTCACCCAAATTCAAAAAATAAATCGTCTGAATCGGAGTTACAAAAGTGAAGATATCGTTGATTTAAAACCAACCATTTTGGGGGGTTTTTTGTGACGACGACGGAACTACAGAGTCCATAATTTTTCCCAATTTTCTTAGATTGATACAAGATCATAACCATTAGATAGATAATTTCCAGAGATTTCTTTTGGTATTTTTAATGTGGTCTTTCCAATGGATGTTCACTCTCAAACCCTCAAGGAAATTATATGCACAATTGAAGCATTCAAATCCCAAATGCATGACACATTGCATAACTTTCAAGAAAGTCTCAGGGATACTTTTCTTAGTATTCATGAGTCCTTGGTGAGAATCCATGAGAAATATGCTTTGGTGAACATCATGAATGAACATTATCAAGAAGTGTATGTTTTCTATGCTTTGGAGGATGATTGTGATGATTTGTATATGGATAGTTGTCATTTCTAGGATGATAACCACTTCCATATTCTATTTGTTGACTCTACTTCCCCTCGGGTAGAGAACTTCCTGGAGAGTAAACACGATCATTCTCTGCATATTCTTCTTCAATTTTATTATTCTCCAGTCGTAGTGGATGCATTTTTTGTTGGTTCTAAATATTTCGATCCACATGACCAGTGTCAATATTTAGAGCATCATTTTCAGTTGGTTCCCAAGTTCCAATATATTCAGCATGGAGTTCACATGAGCACATGGACATGGGACCCATGTTCACAATGACAGTTTAACTACTTCATCATAGTGGTTCACATTTATACATGTGACCTTGGTTCTCTAGTATTCTTCAGCATTATGGTCCACAATTATCCATGGGACCCTGGTATATAGTTGTCCACCCTCATAACAAGCGTTGATGACAACACTTTCATAATGGGGATGAAATGATAGGTAGCTAGAGAGGTAGGTGAGACTATCCAATGTAAGGTGGACTAGGTCCACTATATTACTAAATAAGGCCCACTGTGGTAGTTAGATATAATAAATTGGTAGTTAAATATAATAATTGTAAGAGGACTTCTTAGAAATTTCTTCTTCTAGATGATTCCTCCTCTACAATGTTCTTAGGTGATGGTAGCACTATATAAAGGGATTCAAGCAATGTAATTGGATATGAAGAGAAGTATTGTATTGTGAGTGGTAGCTCAATAGGAGAATGCCCCCTCGAAGAGGCAAGTGAACAAGAGAGGATATCTTCCATAATATGATCCATTGTATGGTGTTTCCCTACCTCAAGGGTTTTCTATAATAAAAGTGTGGTGATTGTATTCAGATATATTTGGTACTATTGTGGTATTTTGTAGTCAGGTATTTGTTACTTAACATATATGTGGCACAAGTAAGACGGGTCCTGACATAAAAAATCTTCCAAATGATATAAATATAACACCTTGAAGATCAATATATAGAGTGAAGGATGATAAACTTATGATAACTATATTATCACATGTTAGGTCGGGAGAATTGTCAATGGAAGAAATGTGTAATGAATTTAAAAAGTAAGTTTGTTGAGTTATTTTTATTTATGTTAGGACAAGAAAAAAAAATCAGTTTAACATTATTTTTGTTCTATTTAGTCACAAGGTGTATATGAAAATACAAGCTGAAATCATCAAGATGTTGAATGAAGAAAGTTGGAATGATTTTAAACTCAACTATCTAGATTCAAGATCTTCATCAATATTGAAACAATTTTTTGTTGCATTCAAAAAAGTATGTTGATTTATTACATTCATATTATTCATTTGTAAGTTAATTTATTTCTATTTTGATAGTTATATATATATATATGTTTGTTCGTTTCATTAAAGATTCCAAAGAAGAATGCAAATCATGTACCCACAACTTTCAAAAGTTTTATTCAAAAAACCAAGTTTGAAAGAGAAATAAGGAGACGCGTTCAAAATGTTCAACTTGATGACATCCTTGATCACTACATTTGGAATGGGATCAACATTGTTCAATATAAAGTGATATTATGTGATTGCGAACAACTTGAAAATATTGTTCCTAAAAAATAATACTCCCTAGTTATTCCAGATATCTCCCATGGTTATAATATCCAAAACACTGGATATGATACTGAGCCTTATACTTACCAAGATTTCAATAAAGTGGTTATGGGTTTTACAGAAGTTGCAACATCACCATTTTGGATATTTCTAGTATTTCATTCAGACACACAACAATGATTAGTACAATCAAGCTTCAAGGGGAAAGAAAAGACAAGGATGCAATTTATTTGGTAAGATGTTGAAAGTGTATGTTTAGCAATTAAGATTAAAATATAATTTTATCAATTCACAAGTTAATTGAATTCGCAAAAAAAATTATTACAAGCACAAGCCTAATATTCAGAGCTCCAATAGAGAATCATTTAAACGTGATTTTGAGAGTATATATCTTGCAACCTGGAAAAAACATGATTGTTATAATTCTATTCCTGTCAATGCAAATGATGGAGAGACTCCTAATATTATAATGGCATACAATGTTGTGGTTAGAAAACTAACATATGAGGAAAAAGATTTGAAAGGAGAGATGGTTAAAATTTATCAAAAACCACAAGCATTAATTAATTATCTTATAGATACATTTTCAAATGAAGGAGATTGGGTTTTGGAATTGTTCTCGAGTTCAGGTAATAATTATGATCTGATATTTATGAAATCATACTTCAATCTTATATTATTTTTAATTTATGTATTTTTACAGTATCTAACTTCATTATTTATTTTGTATTTGGTGATTAGGTGCAACATTAGCGTGTTGCCTACAGAAAGGAAGGAATTGCATAGCCATTAAAAGTGACCCAATGCAGTGTAGTTTTATTCAACAAAGAATTAATGGTATTCCAGCTCTTCCAGATGAAATGCAAGAAGTTGGATTGAGGAAATGAGATTTTAGTGAATCAAAGGTGGAAAAATTGTTAAAGGAACATCAAGTACCATTAGGAGGAATGATTGGAAAGAATCACTTTGGAGAAATTACGGATATCAAAGAGCCAATGGAAGAACAAAATGACACAATGGAAGCACAAAATGATGTCGAAGAAGATGACAATGTGTCTGTTGAGAATGATGAATTTGGGATATATGATATTGTTGATTAGTTTTAAGATGCATTTGAAGACAATGCTCAATTTTGCAAATTTTTTATGAGCTATAACTGTAATGTTTTAACTTTCATATTATAAAATAAGAATAAAGATGTATCTATTGTTGTTTTGTGATGAATCTATTTATTGTTTTTTTTTTCGTTTTTTTTTTTTTATGTGAAATAATATACATTGGAAAATTTTATTAAAAGTTGTCATTTTTTACTTCAAATGTATAAAAATATGGAAGAAAATGATAATTTTTTTTATAAAATTTTGTCTTTTTTTGTTCAATTATGTCCATAAAAATTCTTTATTTGACATGCTATTTTAAGGAATATGTACCAAAATGTATAGGGTTTTTTTTATTATATATGGATATAAAATGTGTATATTTTTGCTAAATATTCAAAAATAGTGTTATTTAACTACATTTTTTTTGATGTATTGAAGTAAAGGTAAACAATGTGTTAAAAATGATGTTTTTCACTATATTTAAAAAGTATGGAACAATAAATTAATTAAGGAAAAAAATTATATTAAAAATCGTAACTTCAAAAAAGTAAATGGTAAAAAATATTTTTAAGATTGAAAGAAGCATGAAAAAATGACTAAAAACATCGTTGAATAAAAACAAATTTAGAAATAATTGAAAATAGATAAAAAATAAGAATTAAAAAAAATAATGTGGAAACATTGTGGATCGAAAATTTTAAAATATCGAAAAACCACCTAAAAACGAAGGGGGGTGCTACCGGTAGCACCATTTTTAAAAACGGGGTAAAAAATTGGACCTCCCAAAAAATGAGAACTTTGTAGAGTTCTTGTTAAGTTGGTAATTGTGTTATCATATGATAGGTTAAATATGGTAGCATTGGATCTCCTTGTGGCTACTCCCACATTACAAAGAAAATATCATATATATACTTTGACATGGGTCGATTCACTCTACGATCAGTTAGTATACAAATACCCAAAGAGATATTAAATGACATCTAAATAATAATCATGATGAAAGCAAGAATACCAAATAGAATAGGAGTTATTCTCTTACCAAAATAAATTATCCACGTAATTGTAAATGCTCAAGGTTACGAATCCTCAAGCATGGGTTTAGAAAAGGAGCAACAATTATTTTTCTCCCACCAAATGAAAACCTAAGATCAATGGCAAGCAGTTTCAATGATCGCAATTTTCCCACTAAATCAACAAATATTGTTCGCGGACAAATTGTATTTTGGATAGGAACTTGAATGCAACGACAACTCAATCAAATTACTTCCAAGGTCCATTTTGATTCCTCTAATTATTGAGGAAATATCATAAAATTGCACCCATCCACTCTCAAGTATTTTACGCACATGATTGTCTTTAGAGTTTTAAGTTTAGGGAGATTCATTGTCAATCTTCACACCCTAATAAGATATAGAACTAAATCGATAAGGTTGAGAGTAGATATTAGAAGCATATGTAGGTCAAAACAAAGCCATAACTTTAAATTATGGAGAAGAGTGCAATGTGAAAGAAAGTAGGTTAAAGAGTTGTCTGTCATTTCAATACCGTTAAGGGTGCATTCAGTGAGATACTTGAATACAGAAAAATCGGTTGGAACAATGGTGAGAATACAATTGTATAGTTTTACCACAATGAGACAAAACAAATATCAT
The DNA here is from genome assembly GCA_009831015.1 of Picea engelmannii. Lineage (NCBI taxonomy): Eukaryota > Viridiplantae > Streptophyta > Pinopsida > Pinales > Pinaceae > Picea > Picea engelmannii. Next base: position 132,054 of record ML783008.1, read on the forward strand.
ATATATACTCTGGCATGGGTTGATGGACTCTATTTTTAGTTAGCATATGAATACACATAGAGATATTAAATGACATCTAAATAATATTGATGATGAAAGGAAGAATACCAAACATAATAAGATTTATTCTCTTGCCAAACTCAGTTGTCTATGCAAGTGTAAATAGTCAAGGATATGAAGCCTTGAGATCGGTAGGTCGAGTAGAGGAACAAAAATCCTTTTTCTCCCACCAAATGTAAACGCAAGATTGATGGAAAGCATTTTCAATGATCTCAATGTTCCCACTAATTCAAGAAATCTATTCCTAAAGAAATAGTATCCTAGATAGGCACTTGAACGCAATGACAACTCAATAAAGTTACTTTCAAGATCCATTTTTAGTCCTCTAATTGTTGAGGAAAGCTCATAAAATGTCATTCCAATCACTCTCAAGTATTTTACACACATGATTATATTCAAAGTTTTAAGTTTAGGGAATTTTAATATCAATCTTTGCATCCTAATAAGATATATAACTAAATATGTAAGGTTGAGAGTGGAGATGACATGCATCTACAGGCCAAATCAAATCCATAAATTTAACTTATGAAGAAGAGGTAAATGTAAAATAAATCAAGCTAAATAGTTGTGTGTCATTTCAATATCGTTAAGGGTGCACTCAATGAGATGCTTGAATCTAATGAAATCAGTTGGAAAAGGTGTGATAATACAATTGTATAGTGTGAGCATAGTCAGACAAATGCATTTTTAAAATACCCTATGGCTAAATACTAGATTAACAATGTCTTAATACAATAAAATAAACCAAGGGCTACATGCCCAAATTTCACATGCATCTAAAACAATTCTAAAATTTATGAATGCAATTAATCAAGAAAACACAACAACATTCAAATAAAACATATACATAATGAAACCTGACATAATAAAATATAACAAAATACATATACATAATGAAACCTCACATGGATATGATGCGCTGTTTAAAATGAGTGTATATTTTAAGCAATGTGTCGTGATGAATGAAACGTACCGAGGCGTCGTAGTATCTAAACGCACTGCTTTAAAGAGGCATCGTTCTTTCGCAGTGTGTTGTATACGATGGGGAACATCAATGCATTGATAATTACTATGCACCCCCTAAAATAAATTACATTGTGCATGCGATGCGTAAGATATGTGTGCACACCTAGACGACGCTTTATTGTTTTTAAGGCACACCGAAGGTTCAATTTTTGTTTTTTTGAAAAAAAATTATGTTTTCATATTTTGAAATAAATTTCTCATATACTGAAAACAATTTGGTTTGTATGTATTATGTAGATGTAATTTATATGTTAATTATGCAGAGACGTCAGCGCATGGAGGAGCAGGAACAGAGAGTTGAGCAGTACAATATGGTTCAGGAGTGGGTGGCCAAAGAGAGAGAGAGAGATTTGTACCCTCGACCTATTACTACAACTACGTTTCTTCTGTTGAGGAATGTAGGCCTCCTCAAGTATTACAAGGAGGCTACAACCTTGAAGTTGAATTATACATTTCTTACACAGTTGATCCGTCGATGAGATGCCCATCACCGGGCATTCAGAGTCAGTCCTCATCAGTGGTACCATCCCACCGAGGAGGATATTTATTTTATCACTGGGATATCTATGAGAGCGGAGGATTTTCCCCAATTTCCTAATGTCCTAGTGGGTGTTACAGCTAAGATTCAGCTTGCCTACTCTCAAAGGTATATTTTGTGTGATATACATTCTCCTGGTGATTTTTCAGGTGGTTGGTGGACAGTTACAGATCGCCTCGTTCGATGCAGAGGACATTAGGTGCCTCTCACTGTTACTATCAACCATTTCACACTTTACTTGTGATGGTCAACAAATTACTTGTGCTCTTTTGTATCATGTTAATTATTTGATACAAAGGCCACGACTTATTAGGTGGTTTTCCATTTTCTTGCGACAAATTTGTATAGCACTGGATAGATGTCATGCTATAATAGATGGGAGGGAGAAATTCCCCTTTTATTCTGAGTTTTTATGTTTTTTTTTTTTAGAGGTTTCCATAAACAAGACCTACTTTTGTCCTTCATCCTACTAGGTCAATGACTTTGGGGTGAGATGATGCCCAAGAGGGGCATGCCCGATTTCCCAACTAGGATTTCCAGAGAGGCACTTTAGCTATTATCTATTGAGGAAGATTACGTGTTCATGATGGTATCATGCCCTTACACTGAGATGGATTGGCGAGGATGTCCCAACATCCTCTTCACACCAGATGAGCCACCCGATCATCGAGGTATTATTAAATTAATCTTGTACTTTAATTTTATTTTCTTATTTAATTTGAATAAATTTTATTATAGCATGTTCTTTAACATTTTTTGTTAAATTGTTTAATGGAATTGTCGACTAATTATTAACTTGTGTAATATTCTACAGATGTTGGCACATTTGTTGGGGACATGCCTCCTCCCCCACCACCTGATATAGATGAGGAGATGGTTGAGGTTGTGGCAGGTCAAGGTCCTCAGCTGCATATACCACACGACATGCGACGTAGGCCCGATCTCAAATATAGGATGGAGGTGTGTCACATACTGACTCCATTTTTGGTTGGTGTGGGAGTCTGCCTTGTCCAGATGCGAGACATCAGGGCTGACCCTGATCTTTCGCAGCTCTGGACATACTTATCATGAGATATGAAGTCTCTTATGCGTCATATCGGTGGAGCTTCCAGGTTACTTATAGGGATGAGGGATGGCGCATCCTCTAGTACATATGATGATGAGGGTGGTGATAGAACTTCTACTTTAGTACCTCCTCCTCCTCCTTTGGTTGGTGATGTTGATCATGGTGGTGATCATGGCGCTTCTGCTTGAGTACCTTCTCCTCCTCCTCCGGGTGGTGATGTTGATCAAGGTGGTGATGGCGTTTCTGCTTCAGTACCTCCTCCTCCTCCTCTGGGTGGTGATCATGATGCTTCTGCTTCAGTACCTCCTCCTCCTCCTTTGGGTGGTGATGTTGATCAGGGTGGTGATGATGCTTCTACTTCAGTACCTCCTCCTTCTCCTCCTCCTCCAGGTGTTGATGTTGATTAGGGTCGTGATATATGTTGACCATATATGTACATTATCGAAATTATTTGTGTTGTTGACCAGATATGTACATTATAGAAGTTATTTGACTTGTTCACACACAAACACACACACACACACATATATATAACAATTTTTTTTTTATGTTGATGTACTTAATTTATATGTTGATGTTGATGTACTTAATTTATATGTTGATGTTGATGTTGATGTTAGGTCATGTTATATAATTTTCTCCATAAATTAAAGTACTCTTAATTAAGTACTTTATTTTTTAATATATCTAAAATGAAATACTCATGTCTAAAACAAGTGAAATTAGCATCAAAGTTGCTTATATGTGCCTTTTAGAAATGTTTTGATGTATTAACTGTATATAGTACAAAGGATAGATTTAAATAGGTCAGGTTACAACAATTCTTAAGTTATTATGTTGTCATTTTTATATTTGAACATGATGAAAATGAAAATACCAAGTTTATCATGTTTTTGTAGTTAAGAGGTCTTCAAAAGTAAATACATTATAAAAATGGGTAAAGATATGTCTTATGTTATTAATTAAAGTTTGGGCAAGTTAAAAGTAAATTATATTAATATTCAACCTTACTTTGTATCACAATTTTACAAACTAGTTTACTTGAAAGTACGATGTGAGAATTGGTCCTCATTTTGAGAATATTGTTTTTGTTCATAAGTTCATAATGAAGAATTAAAAATAGTTATGATAAGCTCAATTAGCATTCCTAAAATCTTTGTGATATTTTAATTTCCTCTTAATTGTAATTTGGTCATATTTTTTTATATTCTCATAATTAATACAAGTCTCAAAATTTCTAATTCAACATTTTTTTACTATAGTATAAGGATGCATGAATGTGAAACTTAACCAAGAAACATGTACAAAAACATAAAAATATTTAGAATGTTAAATATTTTAATTTGTATGAATTATTCTCTTTAAATAATTTTCTTAATTGGGTTAATAACATAGGGGATAAGAGATAAAAACTATTATGATCTACATGTTTAATTCAATTTTTAATTATTATATATTATATGTAATATAAAATTAATATATAATTAAATATGTTATATTTTATTATGTTATAATTAATATATAATATATTATATTATATTTATTATATTACATAATATATTATGTATTTGATTTTTATGTAATATCTTAAATATATATTATTATATGGCTTTAGAGAGGGACGCATGCATTAGTTATTTAAAGACATTGATATTTTTTTGAAAAACTCACTTAGGAGGTTCATTTTAGATCTGAATATTCCTCTAATTACTATGTATGAACTCAAAATTAAAAACTAATACAATATAATATGATATGGTACTGATATGAAATGGTGCGTAACAAAAATATATTTTAAAATTATGATATAAAATATTTGATATTTACAATACAATAATATATTGTTTTTTAAAGTAAAAGTTAAAATTCAAATACTAAAAATTCAAATATCCTAGATTTACATTGGAAAATTATTTGTATCATTTACACATAACATTTAATTATATCATCTAATCAAAAAGTTAATAATATTTCATATGAAATATTAAATACTAAAAACATTATAAATTTAATAATCAAATTATTAAATCCACTATAGATTTGAAAACATAAAACTAAGTAATTAAATAATAAAGCATGTATAATATATCACTCTATGTTGTCATCGCCCTCCCTGTCACAACCTACTAGCACTCCCGCCGTGACCAGAATTGTAGGTTAATGATTACCTAATTCGAGAGGTCCATGATGTTGTGAGGGCAGACTGAGACAGTCACTCACGAAGATTTCTAAGGGGAACACAATAAGGAAGAATCTTTATTCCTTAGAAATCCTTAGTCTCTCACAAGGTCGACCAAATGGAGTGTTGACTCCAAGGGTCAGAGAAACTTTCAAAACCAATCAAAGGAAAGTGACACCCTTCGAGCACGGAGGTGCATCTTGAAAGGGCATGTCACATAATTAAAACTTGAGTCAATAAATCTAGGTGGCCTAGAAAACATTTAAATGGTTAGACCTTGTTAGAATAAAATAATTATTTAGTCAGTATATTATAAAGCCAAACAAAATTCTAAGCCTAAGTGTAAGTCTAAAATTTAAATAAATGACTAAATGAACTATGTCATAAGTTAAAATATTTGAGATAAATTCAAACTCTAGAAAAATGGGGAATAAAATTTAAAAGGTGGATAAAATGCACATGTGTGCATGAATTTAATAAAAGATAATTTTAAAATAGAAAGAAATAAAATCTTGAGAGAGTAGGTACATACATACAATAGTATCTTAAGTCAAACTACTACTAACTATAACTAGAAGAAGATTCGTGATCCAACTCTAACTAAGATATAGTTAGGAGACACTCATTAAATGAGAATTTGGGGAACAAAGTGACATCTATGAGAGAAAATAGGAACACATTGGGTAATGTGAGGGAAATTGGTTTTTTTAATAAAATAAAAAGGGTAATTACTTGTGCAACTTGGGGAGAGTGTGACAAGTGTGTGTGGGTGAATAATCATAATTTAATTAATTTAAAAATTAATTATTTGTGCATGGGCACATGTGTCATTGGGGATTTTTCTATAAAACAAATGGTGTAGAAGGGAAATTGAGCTCACTTTTTCTTGGTACTGTTATGTTGCCAAAATTTGGTGTACTGTGTTTTACTTGTGAGAGTTGGAATACCAAACTTGTAGAAAGAGTGGAAGCTCTTCCTTTCTATGCAAGCCTTGGAGCTATTGTTTGTTGGTTTCTTGTGTGTGGCCCCTTTGTGGCTCAGGGGGCTAAGGGGGAAGAAGAGTACCCCTAGCATTGGTTGGGAGGTACCGGTGAAGTTTCGGTGATTATCAAGTTAGAGTACAAAAGGAGCGCAAGTCTTTGAAGGACATTATCAAATCTCAGTCTTCATTGGTTCTGGTATTTTATTTCGAAATTTTATTTTAGTGTGATTAATTTGTATCTTAGAATGGGTATAGTCACTGCAGAATTTAATTAGAAACTTTGGAAGCCAATTTTGTTCTTTTTGCTGCCAACTAAATGATAGATCCCATAATTTGATATTAGAATTGTCGTTGTAAATTTTTGCAAATCCAAACTTGTATTTTGAGTGGCTTTGTAATTCCTATTGTGAACTTTGAAACCATATTTCATATGGTCTGGTTTTTAAACAATTATTTAATTGCCAATCAACAATTTGAATATTTATGATTGTGGTATTTAGTTGAATTTTATGGGAACATGATTAGTGTATTGTTCACTGTCAAGATTAAAGGAATTTTGAAAAGTTAGAAAACATTGGTCATTGGAATTCTAATACAATTTTGGAACTTTTAATTGCTTGGGAAATTCTATTATGATTACAGAATTAATTTGCTTGTGTAGTAGTAGATTGATTTTGCAAATTCCTTCAATAAAAAGAGACATTCGTCAAAGTCGTTTTGTTTGATTTCCAATCAGGAATCCAAGGATTGATAGTCACTGTAATTTTATTGAATTATGAAATCAAGGATTTCGTTGGATCCTTATGAAGGTTAATGCAATTCAAGAATTTAAAATTCCACTATGTCACTGCAAAACAGATTTACATTTCTAGAAATTGAGTTTGTATGGTCGCTGTAAATTTTACAACTTTGAATATGGATTCTTTAGTTGTTGTGTTTTAATATGAATAATGGATCTTCTTAAGGATCGTTGTATCATTAGTGGCCTTATTGAAACTCGTAATTTGGGGTCGTTGTCAAGTTTATATTGCATCTGAATTTTGAAGTTTATTTAATTATTGTAAAACAATTCTTGCAGTTTCGAATTGAAAATATATAGGGTCGTTGCAAACAAATTTAATATCCAAAGTATAGAAGTGCACATGTCATTTTAAATTGAATTCGATATATTGAACTTGATTTTTGTTTTAATCGTCGATTACTAACTTGCAATCAGGGATTAAAAGTCGTAGTGATGTTGTGTATAAAATTTGCTATCCGAGTGGAATGATTTTATTCTCTCCCGTACACCGGTGAATATTTGTATAGTAAGCATTAAAAATTGGCGTGATAATTAATCGTGTTCCATCCAGATCTTAGATAGACTCTCTATTTTATTTAATATTCAGTTGATCCCCAGATATTTAATGTAGTGAACGCACTCCCTTCGTGAATTGGTATTGTAGTGATATTTCTTCGATACCGAATACTTCATCTCTTTCTCGTGTGGATTATGTTGGGCTTAACATTAAATTCATCTCTCAAGTTCACTGACAATCTCTTGCATGCTTGAGTAGGTTCTTCCAAGTGTGCGAATTTTGGAATGGTCGTCTTAGTTACCAGTTCGCCAACTCACCTTGTATACAAGTCTATTGACCTTCCTAGTTGTCAACTTAGATAATCAAACTATCATCCAACCGGTTAAGAAACCCTTCGTTTTCGTTTAAGTAATAAAATATTTGTTGAACACTATTTCTTAGAATAAACAAAAAGTATATAATGGGAAATTTTTATTTTAACATTTTTTTTGATTATGACATATTGCCTGCCAAAGGTAATCGACATCTTGTAGCTGTCATTTATCTTGATAATAGATAAATATAATCATACCTAATGGTTGTACTTAATGACTCCATAGTGAATATCTAGTGAAATTATGTTTAATGACTATTAAACCTCTACAAATATAGAAGGTAACTCTTTACTTAGTTCAAAAGAATCCTTGAAAAGAATGCTTATGTGAATAAAGTTGAGCTAGCGATTAAGATAGCTAGTAAAAATTTACATTCCCACATTATGTTGAATTTAGATTGATTGTTGAGTTATTACAGATTATCCATGTAATTATTGTGGTACACTTGTCTTGATAGTGAATAATTGTTTGTTTACTTGTATTCGTTAAGGGAATAAAATTGTTCAATATTGAATATAGATTATATGTGGTACTCTTAGGGAGTAGGTAATTTTGTCTAGATAATGAGCGGCAATGGATTTGTATTCTTATAGAGATGGTACATTGGTATAGATATTGGATAATGATTGATGCTTTTATTCTTAAAGGGAAGAGATTTTGTTAAATGGTGAGTAATAATTATATGATGGAATTCATAAAGAGAAGGCATATTATCTAGATGATGAATAATTATTGTTGTTGTAATATTTAAGGAAAGAAAAAAATTGTCTAGTATTTTGAGAAATTGAATTATTTAAAATGCGTTATGATTAAGTACCTTACTATTATTTTAATCCTGATTCTAGATTAGAGTTGGTTATGGGAATAGATACCTCCATGTTCTTCAGAACAATCGCTAGTCCTAAATCCTTAAATGGTCAAAATCAATCGGATGAATTCTGGACTTGAGCATTGATTATGTGTCTTCGAGGTCCTAACCTTGCAAGGTAGGTTGGGTGGATAGTCATATTTGTTATCTTTATGAGATATGATTGACCTATTAACATCATGATGTTGTAATTGATTATTTCCATGTAGTGATGTAGATGAGAAGAGGATATGTAATATTGATGTATGTTATTGCCGCATATCACTTGTTCTAACTGATGTTTCAAAAAAATAAAATCACTATATCTACTAACTTTATGTATTAATGGAGGGGTTGTTACATATGGTATCATAGTAGGGTTCAACCCTAAGACATTGGATCGTTATGCCTTCGACTATGTTAAATTAAATGATTAAAGATGTATCACTAATTAATTTTGAAAAGGTCCATGCAGGTAATCATGGTTAGAGGACGCAGGGGAAGTAGATGTCATGGTGTGGAAGGAAGAGGTGTGCCTCCTCTAGTTGTACCCATGCCAGAGGGATCACACCCCCAGGGAGATGAGCAAATTATTGATCAGGAGCAGGTTGTTGTGGTAGATGTGGTAGGTATGATGAGATCCTTCCAGAGGATGTTAGAGCCGTTGATCAATCGCATGGATCGAGATGAGGCCAGATCATTTGTGCTCAATGAAGGTTCATAGTGCGCTCTAGATGGTAGTAATAGTATACACAGAGAACTCGAGAAGGTGAATTTTCCTGAGTTTTGGGGTGCTATGGATGGCTTAGCCATTAAGGAATGGTTGGAGAACATGGATATGTGCTTCGCACTTCATGATTACAACTCCAATATGAAGGTTCACATGGTGGTATTCCAACTGAAAGGGAGTTCTCTACTTTGGTGGAAGACACTCTTAACTCAACTAAACATGGTTGTTGAATACGTGTCATGGGAATTATTCGAGGAATGATTCCGGGAGAGGTACTTGTTGGACGAATTCATTGATCTTTAGCTTAATGAGTTCAATGCCTTACGATAGGGTAGTCGTACAGTGTCAGAGTATGAGGCCAAGTTCATGGAGCTACTTAGGTATGCTCCACATCTAAACACAGAGAATTTAAGGGTCAAAAAGTTTTTGTTTGGCCTTAACTTCAACACTCATATGAAGGTGAGGGCCTCAGACGTTGCACGATGAAGTTCAGAAGGCCCTCATATCTAAGGAAGAGTTGAACAATGGGGGTCAGAGAAGGACTCCTTCTAAACCAACTAGACAGGCGACATCAGGAGTGCAACAACATCAAACATTATTCAAACAGAACTCTAGTAATCCAGATATGCCCAGAGGACCTATGTTCTCGACACTGAGATGAAAGACTCCTCAACAGAGGACTCCTTACAGAGCACCACAACAACAACAACAATAACATCATTCACAATAGCAACAATTTAGGCATGTTCAACAGAACAAATCAAGATCACAGACTGCTAGGACAACAACTTCTACTTGTAAATGTGTTAAATGTGTTGAACCTGTACAGAATAGATCTAGCTAAACAATAATACACACATTTTCTGAGAGAATTTGAGAAAGAAGAAGCAAGAGAGAAAGAATGGAAAAATTCTCATTAACCATATTCCACACTCAAAGAGTGAATAATTTACAATACATATAGTATACATGAGTAACTAATGATCCATAGTGGTAGTCTAGAGTGATCTGGACAAACACCTGCAGTTACGGGAGTGAACTGCCACCTAGTCTAGTCTCTCAAGTAGTTACGGGAGTGAACTACCACCTAGTTGAGTTAACTAGTCAACTAGTCTTCAATTAACTGATTGAACAGAGAGTAGTGAGGAGTAGATCAACGAATAAAGGGTAATGCGCCAATATGGTGATGATCCCAATGCAAGTGCAAATTATCATGGTGATGATCCCAATGTTACATGGTGACAAAACCAATGGAGCATCTAGACTCAACTCAACTAGTCAAACTGAAGTGTCAATTGAAGAGAATATTCTCCCTAGAGGAATATTCTTCCTAAACTATAGGATACTGAATAATGACTAATAAACAAGAAAAAACCTTAGGAAAAATAAATCCTAGGTGTGTTGAAGTAACTCCAACACCCCCCCTGAACATCACTATGGTGAAAATAAAGAATGGGTCCCGACAACGAGGCCATGTTAGGTACCCAAATACAAAATATACACTGAAATAAACA
>ML783008.1:142717-173987 GCA_009831015.1 Picea engelmannii
TGAAGATTTTGTTGAAGATGTAGATGTCTGGAAGGATCTGATGAAATATATGCATCATTGATATGTCCACACATATCCACTTTCTCTTCTTGTAATGAAGAATATCCAAATAAAGTTTGGATGAAACTTTGAAAACCGTGTGGCCGTTTTCGGAAAAACGTTGAAATTTTATTGATTTTGAAATGATCATAACTTCACTTACCGGACTCCATTTCAAACGATTGTTTTTTTTGAAATGGGATATTTTTCCGAGAGGAATTCAAATATCCAATTTGTTTCTGCAAGTTGTGCTCAGAAAATATCATAATTGAGTCTGATGTGCGCGGCTCCTTTTTTGTCTCCTAAAATGCATGCATGGTGCATGCAAAAGTGTCTGCATGTGACTCCTAAGATACATGCCATATATGTTCCACATGAAATGCAAAAAATAAATCTGAAATTGAGTAGACATCATCTTCAATTAATGTAATAAAAATTTGTGTAAATACTTGTGTATAAGACTCTTCAAAATAAGAGGCTTGATCTTCTGACGATTTCTCTTCTGGATCTATATTTCCAATCCCCTGCATGCAATCTTCACAATCTTCTTTATTCCCAAATAGAACCTCCAATATGGTCCATAATTCATTTGGATTGAAGTCTTGTGTGACATCACATACTTGGTGGAGAATTTCTGGAGAAATAAACAAGCAGATAAATCCTATGGCCATATCTTTTCTATTGAGAAAGTCATTTTTATCATTGGTGGAATCAGGCTCTACTTACATTGCCATGGTTATTTGGTATAAGCCTTTACTTCTAAGAAGAAGTAGAATATTTGGCTTCCACTACAAATAGTTATGAGGCGTGAGAAGTACTATCAGTGAGTAAAACATAAATTCCATCTTTTTTGCGTTCTTCAATCTTCAGTACCTGCAAAAATAATTTGGTGTAGATTTTGCTTAGCACTCCATCAGCTCTGATACCATGTAAATGATTTGAACCTACACATAATAGATCTAGCTAAACAATAATACACACATCTGCAGAGAGAATTTGAGAAAGAAGAAGGAGAGAAAGAATGGAAAAAATCTCATTAACTGTATTCCACACTCAAAGAGTGAATAATTTACAATATATATAGGATAAATTAGTAACTAATGATCCATAGTGGTGTTCTAGAGTGATCTAGACACACACCAGCAGTTACGGGAGTGAACTGCCACCTAGTCTAGTCTCTCAGGTAGTTTTGGGAGTGAACTACCACCTAGTTGAGTTAACTAGTCAACTGGTCTTCAGTTGACTGACTGAACAGAGAGTAGTGAGGAGCAGATCAAGGAATCAAGGGTAATGCACCAATCTAATGATGATCCCAAGGCAAGTGTGCATTATCATGGTGATTATCCCAATGTTGCATGCTGACAAAACCAATGGAGCATCTAGACTCAACTCAACTAGTCAAACTGAAGTGTCAACTGAAGAGAATATTCTCCCTAGAGAAATATTCTTCCTAAAATATAGGAGACTAAATAATGACTAATAAAGAAGGAAAAACCTTAGGAAAAATAAATCCTAGGTGTGTGTAAAGTAACTCCAACACTACTTCAGGGACCAAGAGCACTGGATAGAAGATTGGATGTTAGACATGTGGAGAGCCACATTACCAGTGAGAGTGTCCTATTGAGAAGTCTAGAGTGGCTAGATCATCAAGATGCACTACAATTGGAGATTTCAAAAAGGCCCACAGGATTCATGCAACAGTGAATAACCACCAGGCCGAGCACCAGTCCACTGTACTCGAGACGTCAGGTAAGATCGCCAATCAAAACTTTAGTATTTTGATAGCTCTGTAAGCTACATAGAGATTTATTTCTAGTGTAGTGCTAAAGATAATTAAGGTAAATACAGTCGAGCAGGACAAGTTTAGATATGTAGAAATGGCATCGAGTGCCAAACATAATGTTGGAGGAAAGGTTACAGACTGTAGCATTAACTTGGGATATTTTGTAACAAAGGTAGATCTTTATGTCACGATATTAGGATCTTATGACATGATGATTGGTATGGACTGGTTGGAATCACATGATGTGATACTTAACTGTAGGACGAAACAGTTAAGTTTAACAGATGATCTGGGGTAGAGTAGAGTGATTGTAGGAAGAAACTAGGGAGTGTCCTTGAGGTTTATTTCTTCCCTACAGCTACAGAAGAGTATGCACAAGGGTGCAAGTTATATGCAATCTTAGTGCTAAATGAAAAGGGAGAGGCGAAAGGATTAGGAAACCTTCCTGTAATATTAGAGTTTGTAGACGTATTTCCATAAGAATTACCATGTTTACCACCCGAAAGAGAGCTGGAGTTTATAACAGAATTGGAACCTGGAACTGAATTGATAGCAAGAACACCATATAGGATGTCAATGCATGAATTGTAGGAGTTGAAAATGAAATTGAAGGAATTGTTGGACTTGGTACTGATACATCCAAGTGTGTCTCCTTGGGTTGTGCTAGTGATTTGTGTTAGAAAGAAGGATGGTTCGTGGAGGATTTATATTGACCACCGTCAATTGAACAAAGCTATGATCAAGAACCAATATTCGTTGCCAAGGATAGATGATTTTTTTATCATATGAAAGGAGCAATGATGTTTTCGACGATTATTTTAAGATAGGGATATCATCAATTATGAATTAAGGAGGAAGATATACCAAACACCGCATTTAAGATGAGATTTGAACACTATGAGTTTACAGTTTAATTGTTCGGTTTGACGAACGCCCAAGGGGTCTTCACGAGTTTGATGAATGGGGTGTTCATCGAATACTTGGACAAATTTTTCCAAGTATTTATTGATAAAATACTAATTTATTCTCGGATGAAAGAAGAGTATGACGAACACTTGAGATTGGTCCTACAGTGTCTAAGAGAAAACAAATTGTACGAGTATTTATCGAAATGTTCTTTTAACCAATCAAAGATTCATTACTTGGGACATATCATATTTGGTGAAGGTATCCTTGTGGATCCAGCGAAAGTAAAGGCTATTATGGAATGGAAAACACCGACAAACATACAATAAGTATGTATCTTTATGGGTTTAGTAGGATATTACCAACGGTTCGTCCAAGGTTTTTCGAAGATATCAAATCCAATCAAGAAATTTCCAAAGAAAAGCAAAAAGTTCATATGGACAGAGAAATGCGCGGAAGAATTTCAAAATATCAGGGAGTTGTTAATGACAATGCCAATACTAAAGGTCCCCGACATGGACAAAGAATTCTTGGTATGGACAGATGCATCCAAGGAAGGTTTAGGCGGATTTTCGATGCAAGACGGTCGAGTGATCACTTACATTTAAAGAAAATTGAGAAAGCATGAGGAGAAATACACAACACACGACTTGGATTTATTAGCAATTATATATTCCTTGAGAGTATGGAGACATTATCTAATCGAAAAAAAATTCAATTAAAGATAGATCACTGTGGATTGCAACATATATTTAAACAGAGTGACAACTTGAACGTGAGACAGAGTTGTTGGTAAGAATTACTTAGCGAATACGACTTTAAGATTTCACATATTAAAGGAATTGTGAACATAGTGGCATATGAGTTGAGTCGAAGACCACGCATATTCTCGGTAATACCTCTTAAGACAAATATGGGAGAAAATATTCTAGCTCTAAAAATTAATGATGTTTGGTACAAGGAAGTTAAGGCTAATACTAGAGAGGATACCATCATGGTACCGAATTCATAATGTTATTCATTGGACATCGATGGATTGTTAAGATATAATAGTAGAATCTATGTACCACCTAATAACAAATTAATATTTTTTATCTTAAGTGAAGCTCATCGAGCAGTTTACATGGATCATCTAGGAGTCACGAAAATGAAGGCAAACCTTAAGCCTTTATTATTCTGGAAGGGAATGAAGACGAACATAGTGAGTTACATGGTGATATTTCTAGAATGTTAGCAATTGAAGGATGAACATAGACATCCAGCAGGACTGTTAGAACCACATGCTATTCCTGAATCAAAATGGAAGGTCATTTCGATGGATTTTATTGTTGGATTTCTACTGACGGCAAGGAGACACGATTCAATTTTTGTAGTAGTTGACACTCTGATGAAGAGTGAAAACTTTATTCCAGTGCGTAAGATGCATCGGGCACTAGATATAGCTAGAGTTTTTATTAGCGAGATTTTGAGGTTACATGGAGTACCAAGAAAGATCATATCCAATAGAGGATTAGTATTTATAGGATGTTTGGAACATTTTCCAAGAAGCATTGGGAACACAACTGAATTTTAGTACAACATATCACCCAGAGACAGACATACAAACAGGGAGAATGAACTAGATTTTGGAGGATACGTTCTGTATGTATGTGATGGATCAACATAAACATTGGGAAGACTTCTTTCCATTGGTAGAGTTTTCATACAACAACAACTACCAAAGTACGATTAAGATGGCACCATTTGAGTTTATTTACGAGTGACTGTGTCAGACGTCGTTGAGTTGGGATTGACTTGAGGATAGGGTCCTACTGGGGACAGAAGTGATCCAAGAAATGGAAGAAATATTGCAATCGATAAGACAGAGGATTAAAGAAGCATGGGATCGCATAAGAGTTATGTTGATGCGCATCGCATTGACCGCAATTATGAGGTTGGCGATAGAGTTTTCTTGTGGGTAAAACCGCACAAGAGTTCGATCAAGTTTGGAAAGGGTTCCAAACTTTCTCCTAGATTTGTGGGACCTTTCGAGGTTGTGGAAATAAAAAGGACCCATGGTTTATCGACTAGTCGTGCCTGATTCTTTGAGGCGTATGAATGATGTATTTCATGTATCTGTTGTATGACATTATATTAGTGATATGTCACATGTTATTGAGATGATTTATTTTCAGGTGTTGAATGAGGGTACTCTCATGGCGAAGACAATCTACATTCTGGACCATAGCACTCGAAAACTACGACGTTAAATAGTCAATCAGGTCAAGGTCCAGTGGGACAATTATAGTCCACACTCAACTACATGGGAGGATGCATATGAGATACGTCAATAGTTTTCTTATTTGTTTGATAGATTAGATATATATATATCTACGTTAGATACATTTATTTACTTGCATTTGTATATTGTACAAACTTTGGGATGAAGTTTAAAACAAGAGGGGGTGTATGTAACATATTGTACTACTTATCACACTTATATTGACTTATTCATTCAGGAAACTTGCGTGCAAGTGATACGACTATAGTACATTATGATTTCATTTTGATTATGATTTCTTTATGATGTTGATGTTGTATTTTAATTTATTTTTACTTTCATATGTGTATGTATTTCCAGATATTATTGACTATTTCTCCTTAGTGTGTAGGACACATGACAGATTATGGATGTTGATGGCATCAATGGACAACCTTGGACTCCAGATTGAGTCAAGGAGTGGATTGTATTTTGATTGAGTATTTCATTTTACACACATGTGATATATAATTGATTACAGTATGATTTATGTATATGGATTATTGACACCATTTTTGTCAGTGGATGCAGGATGGATGATGCTTGCTAATCCGACGCATATAAGGAGTAAAGGGGTCATGCACATAAACCAAACATTTGAGGAAGATGAGTGGCAACGTCCCTATCACAGCCTACTGATGCTCCTGTCGTGACCTGAATTGTAGGTTAATGATTACCTATTTTGAGAGGTCCACGATGTCATGTGGGAGGACTAAGATAGTCGCTCACAAATATTTCTAAGGGGCACACAATAATGCAAAATCCTTATTCCTTAGAAACCCTTAATCTCTCACAAGGTTGATCGAATGGAGTATTGACTCCAAGGGTTGGACAAACTTCCAAAACCAGTCAAAGGAGAGTGGCACCCTTGGAGCACAAAGGTGTGTCTTGAAGGGAACACTGTGTAATTAAAACTTGAGTCAATAAATCTAGGTGGCCTAGAAAACATTTAAATGGTTAGACCTTGTTAGAATAAAATAATTAATTAGTCGGTATATTATAAATCCCAACAAAAGTCTAAGCCTAATTCTAAAACTAAGTCTAAGTGTAAAATTTAAATAAATGACTAAATGAACTATGTCATAAGTTAAAAGATTTGAGATAAATTCAAACTCTAGAAAAATAGGGAATAAAATTTAAAGGGTGGATAAAATGCACATGTATGCATGAATTTAATAAAAATAATTTTTAAAATAGAAAGAAATAAAATTTTAAGAGAATAGGTATATACAGAGAATAGTATCTTAAGTCAAAATACCACTAAGTCTAATTAGAAGAAGAATCCTAATCCAACTCTAACTAAGATCATTGGGGAATAATTATAATTAAATTAATTTAAAAAATTGATTATTTGTGCATGGGGACATGTGTCATTGGGGATTTTTCTATAAAAAAAATGGTGTAGAAGGGGAATGGAGCTCACTTTTTCTTGGTATTGTTATGCTGCCAAAATTTGATGGATTTTGTTTTACTTGTGAGAGTTGGGATACCAAGCTTGTAGAAAGAGTGGAAGATCTTCCTTGTGAGGCACGCCTTGGAGCTATTGTTTGTTGGTTTCTTGTGTGTGGCCCCTTTGCGACTAAGGGGATAAGGGGGAAGAAGAATACCCCTATCATTCGCTGGGAGGTATCGGTGAAGTTTCGATGATTGGCAAGAGGGAGTACAGAATGAGTTCAAGTCTTTGAAGAACATCATAAAATCTCAGTCTTCATTGGTTACGGTATTTTATTTTTGAATTTTATTGTAGTGTGATTAATTTGTATCTTAGAATGAGTATAGTCGCTGCAAAATTTAATTATAAATTTTGGAAGCCAATTTGTTCTTTTTGCTTCCAACTAAATGATAGATCTGATACTATAAGATTAGTATTGTCGCTGTAAAGTTTTGCAAATCCAAACGTGTACTTCGAGTGATCTTGTAATTCCTATTATGAACTTCGAAACCATATTTCATATGGTCTGTTTTTTAACCAATTATTTAATTGCCAATCAAGAATTTGAATATTTAAGATTGCGATATTTAGTTGAAATTTATGGGAACATGATTATTGTATTGCTCATTGTCAAGATTAAAGGAATTTTGAAAAGTTAGAAAGCATTGGTCGTTGGAATTCTAATACGATTCTGAAACTTTTAATTTCTTTGGAAATTCTAATACGATTCTGGAATTGATTTGTTTGTGTAGTAGTAGATTGATTTTGCAAATTTTGCAAAACACAAGTACATCATAAGCCTTACACACTTAAATGGATAAGTAATCATCATCAAATGCACATAACAAAGTAGTGCACAATCAAATTTTCAATTTCATCTATGTATGTGGATGAAGTAACATGTGATGTAGTGCCATTAAGAGAATGTGGAATGGTCTTAGGTAGTCCATATTTATATGATCGTAAGGCAATCTTCTACAAGACAAAGAATCAATATCAATTAACCAAAGCAGGTCAAGACTATGTGGTTCATGTTCATCATGTTAAGACAAATAAAACACTTCAAACAATGGAACAATTAAATAAGGCAGCGCAAGCAAGCAACAAACCAATAATTGTTTCAAATGAAGTAATCGATCTTAAGCAAGAACAAGAAATGATTGTTGAATGGAAAATCAATCATAAGTTGCTTCAAGATAAGCTCATGTCATGCAAATATTTCAAGTATATCAGCTCATTTGCAGTCGTATTTTTGATGGTGTCATTAGTAATGTTGTATACATGGATGATAGTGGCTTCAGTAAGATGTAACGAGGTTCAAATGGATAACAATATATTGTCAGTTGTCATGATTGTGTTACAATTGATCTTGATGAGACAGGTGCACAGGATAGAGTTCAAAGATAGAGGATAAGTCGGGTAGCCTATCCCAAGCTTGTTGACTGGTCATTAACCTTTTGGGGACCAAAAGGTCTTTTAGTGGGGAGGTGTGATCCATAATTGGATCCAGGAGCCTGACAGGGCTCAAAAAGGCTCAAAAATGAAAGTGCTCAGAATCAGATGAAACCAATTCCATTGCATCCGTCTCGTCTTTCTAATTTCGTCCATATATTTACTTCGTCAAATGGACTCCGTATGCGAAAGATATCACATTCTGATCGAAAATCCAAACAGGTAAAAAAATGGGGTGACTGTACAGTCCGTATAGTCCACATGGCAGGCTGATTGTACAGGCCGTATAGTCGTACAGCTGATGTGGCAACATCTGTAGATGACACATGGTAGATGACAGGGCGTACAGCAGATGATTTGGACCAATCAGAGGGTGACACATGTCACCACTATAAGGGTGACACGTGGCATAGACTAACGTGGCAGACACAGTGGCATGCTGACAGGGAAGTGACGTGGCAGTAAAGAGATGACAACTCAGCAGACAAGTGGACCAGTCAGTTGTTGACAAGTTGCATCGATTCGGGTGAATAACATGGTGCCACGTGGCCTAGTCATGGGCTGCCATGTGGCACCCTCTGGTTGGCTCTCTGGTGTTATGCAAAATTTTGGGTCTCCACCAGAGTCGAACCCCCTACCTCCTCTGCGCTACGGACTGGCAGGACTGGGATAACCGCCCGCTCCACTGGTGTTTCTTAATATCTATATGGCAAAATATTATTTTAAATTAAAATAAAGCGCTAGTTGGAGGCGGAAAGGGCTGGGGCCTAGCCCCAACCCGCGGTTGTATTACACTTCCATATGAACCGGATTTCAAGTGGATAGAGCTGGCCCTTGGTTCTCGGGCGGTCCCGTATGACCATAAACATATCCCAAAAAAAGGGGCGCGGGTAAGTTGTTAGCCACCGGTCCTATGCCCACGCCATAGGACCAAGAACCAACCGGACAAGCGGGGAAGGGGCTAGCACACAGGTGGAGCGCCTGGCCACATGGTCGCCCCCCCCCCATATGACCAGGGGTGCGCACTTTTGGGGGTTGTGCCCAAATTAAACAAATTTTGGATTTATATGGTTTTTTAAACTTTATTATTTGGATTTTAATTTAATTATGCATGTAATTAATGGATTTTAGCCATTATTGGGAGATTTTGAGCCCAGATTTTGGGAGGAAGTTGGGGATGGATAGCCAACTTCAGATCTATAAAAACCAGGCATGTTTGAGGCCATGGAGAACAGTCATAGAAGAGTTATGCTGAAGGGAATCCAAGCCAAAGCCATTTTTATGCAGGGAAGTTGTTGAGGAGCAGACGCTTGTGGACCATTTCTGGGAGCTCTGGTCATCCGTTTTGCGTGTCATTTTTTTGGCTGGGTTCTAGAGATCTGGAAGAACATGACCAGATCAGTCTTGTAGCCTAATGGGACTTTTGCAATGTACTTTTTGAGCTTTGAACAGAAATAAAGAAACCTCCCCCACAGAGACAAAGGCTCGGAGACATAGGAAATTTTGTGTCGAACTCCGTTATCACTTCTCTAGTTATGGTTTGTTGTTTATTACTTCACTTCAGATCTGCATATATGTATAGGGCTATCATAATTCCTCTTATTTCCTCATTCTTTCATTAAGCTTCTCAAATGGTTAATTAACACATGCAATTAAAAAACTCAACCATAGTCATTAAAAGATCTTTTACGGATCATGTAGCCGCAACTTTCAAAAGTTTTATTCAAAAAACCAAGTTTGAAAGAGAAATAAGGAGACGTGTTCAAAATGTTCAACTTAATGACATCCTTGATCACTACATTTGGAATGGGCTCGACATTGTTCAATATAAAGTGATATTTTTTTCATGTTGATGTACTTAATTTATATGTTGATGTTGATGTTGATGTACTTAATTTATATGTTTATGTTGATGTTGATGTTATGTCATGCTATATACTTTTCTCCATAAATTAAAGTACTCTTAATTAAGTACTTTATTTTTTAATATATCTAAAATAAAATACTCATGTCTAAAACAAGTGAAATTAGCATCAAAGTTGCTTATATGTGCCTTTTAGAAATGTTTTGATGTATTAACTATATATAGTACAAAGGATAGATTCAAATATGTTAGATTACAACAATTTTTAAGTTATTATGTTGTCATTTTTATATTTGAACATGATGAAAATGAAAATACCAAGTTTATCATGTTTTTGTAGTTAAGAGGTCTTCAAAAGTAAATACGTTATAAAAATGGGTAAAGATATGTCTTATGTTATTAATTAAAGTTTGGGCAAGTTAAAAGTAAATTATATTAATATTCAACCTTACTTTGTATCACAATTTTACAAACTAGTTTACTTGAAAGTACGATGTGAGAATTGGTCCTCATTTTGAGAATATTGTTTTTGTTCATAAGTTCATAATGAAGAATTAAAAATAGTTATGAAAAGCTCAATTAGCATTTATAAAATCTTTGTGATATTTTAATTTCCTCTTAATTGTAATTTGGTCATACTTTTTTATATTCTCATAATTAATACAAGTCTCAAAATTTCTAATTCAACATTTTTTTACTATAATATAAGGATGCATGAATGTGAAACTTAACCAAGAAACATGTAAAAAACATAAAAATATTTAGAATGTTAAATATTTTAATTTGTATGAATTATTCTCTTTAAACAATTTTCTTAATTGGGTTAATAACATAGGGGATAAGAGATAAAAACTATTATGATTTACATGTTTAATTCAATTCTTAATTATTATATATTATATGTAATATAAAATTAATATATAATTAAATATGTTATATTTTATTATGTTATAATTAATATATAATATAATATATTATATTTATTATATTACATAATATATTATGTATTTGATTTTTATGTAATATCTTAAGTATATATTATTATATGGCTTTAGAGAGGGACACATTTTTTCCACAAGAAAAAATACTCTCCGCAAAAAGAGCCACATGGAGAACACAGCTGGTGGATCGATATAGAATCGACAAAACAGGCAAAACCAAAGCCTCAAATCCACTTGGGGATCAACAATCTGGTCAAAAGAAAGGCAGCAAAGCCAGCCCAAAGAGGCAGAAATCACATATTGATTATGATGGTGGGCCCTTCATTACCATCCTCCCACTTTGTAAAGCAAAAATGTCCCGGGGACAAATACAAAGCTTTTTTAGAGAGTGTATCAGCCTCATTGTTTTCCTCTCTAAAGATGTGTGTGAAAGAGAGTTTTCTAAAATAGTGAATTTCTTCTTTGGTTCTCTCTTTCCAACTTTCGAGAGCCGCCACCTTGAAGTCAGCTTGTCCCCTCAGCCAGTCAACAATAATTTTGGAGTCTCCCAGGAGAAGAAGCTCGTCAATGTGCAGTCGGCTTGCCAGGTTGAGAGACGCCCAAGCCCCCATCAGTTCTGCCTTCATGTTTGATCATTTTCCACAGTTTATAGTCCAAAGAAAGCACGTGTGAGTGTTAAGCACGATTTTACCTCCCGCTCCACAGAGAGAACCATTTTGTTGAGAGGCTTCGTCAAACCAAGCGACAGCCCTATCAAGAGGAACAACAAAATGGGGTCGGTGCTGTGGTAAAATCGATGTCTGTGTCTGCTGTAGATCTTCCTTAGTTAAAATGATGTTAGCCACATGTTGTGCAGAAGGAGACTTCCCATCGAAAAGAGCAGAGTTCCTGGTCTTCAAGACCTGCCAAACGAGGTAGACTGGCAACAGAGCAAGTTTTTTATTGACACTGATCCAGCGCTGAAAACATTCGAGCACATAGGATCCCGACCACGTCGAGTAGAACAGATGTGAAGGATCGAGAATCTGCCACACTGCTCAAATGAAAGAGCAAGTGATGAATAAGTGTGGTATGGTCTCACACTGTTGATTGCAGAGGTAGCAGCGACTAAGCCCCTCCCAACCACGGGCCTGTAGGTTCGTCCACACCAGAATTCTATTCTTGATTAGTAACCAAAAGAAGATATTTAGTTTGACTGGGCAATCAACCTTCCATATCTGTTGGCGCCCTCTAGGATTGACTTGTGACCAATAAAAATTTGCAAGCGCAAGATAAACATTTTTTGTCATGAGGGAGCCCGATTGGTCCCCTCCAGTCCACAGAAGGGTATCTGGTCTGTCTTGTAGATGGATGCCGGCATCCTTCAGCGACTGTGTGTATCCTTCCCATTCGCTAAATAAATCAGAATCCAGTTGTAGTTCCTCGCCGCTGAGCTAGTGATCGTCGAGAAGTCCTCCATTGGACGGAGAAATGATTTGGTGTAAGAAATAGAAATTTTTGCGATGTAAGTGCGCCAACAGAGATGATGAGAGAAGGGCATGTCTTCCCAAGACTAAAATGCAATCTCTGCCCACTTCTATTAGATGTCCATTGCCCGGGTTCCACGATATCCATTGGAGAATGATCGGCAGGGACATTGAGAGGTGTTTCCAAGTTAGAGAGCCTCTGGTGGGACGATCCGACGCTGATCTAATCCAGATGTGCACCAGAAGAGTTAGAAAGTACTTTTCTTTGATTACCGAGCTCCAAAGGCCGAGTTTCATAAGAATTCTCCAGAAAGTGTTAGCCGAGAGCGCCTTGTAGAAGAAAGGCAAGTGCCTAAGGCCCCAACCCCCCATTGAATTTGGTTTTGATATAGATTCCCAGATGCACAGGTGATAGCCCTTGTGCTTTTTACTGCCAGACCAGAGAAAAGAGAAGATGAGTTGACAAAGATTCTTCATAATCGAAGCCAGGATGTGAGCTAATGCCATCCAATAAATCGGGAGGCTTTCCAATACAGATTTTATTAGAACGAATCTTCCTCCAAATGAGAGAAGTCTGTTGCACCAATGATGGATCTTGCTATTAAATTTGTCGAAAAGCCAGTGCCAATCTTTGCTAGAATATCTGGAGGATTTTAAGAAGAAACCAAGGTACGAAAAACCCCTCTCTAGCTCGTGTGCTTCCATGCCGAACAGAGCTGTTAAAGAAGATAGAAAATTCTCCTGTGTATTCGAGACAAGGAAGATAGATTTGTGGATATTGATCTCCAGACCAGAAGCTAAGTCAAAGTTATTAAGGATGGAGTGTATCAGCGACCATTCAACAAGGTCGGTCGACGTCAGGATCAGCACGTCATCAACAAAAAGTAAATGAAGGATATGTAACTGTCCTGAAATTTTTATACCAGTTAGGTGTCCCTCTGCTTGACTGATTTTTAGCAAGATGTTGAGCCCTTCCAGGACCAAAATGAAAAGTAGAGGTGAGAGAGGGAACCCTTGTCGGAGTCCTCTCTCACAGTGGAAAGATTTGGTAGCTTCCCCATTAATGAGAATAGCTAGAGTGGCCGATGATATGCAGCCCAAAATCCAGTTGGTGATGATTAGACCGAAGCCACACTGTATAAGAACGAGGTGAAGAAAGTTCCAGTTAATGCAGTCGAAGGCCTTTTTTAGGTCCAGCGTTAGAAGAGTGGCCTATTGTTTTTTAGTCTTTAAACTGTGAATACATTCATGTGCGACTCCAACAGCATCAAGAATTTGTCTTCCTTTTAGGAAGCCAAGTTGTTCATCGGAAAGTGCCCTGGACAGATAGGGTCGGATTCTTTTGGCTATAATCTTGGAGATAAGTTTGTAGCACAGTTTACAGAGGGAGATAGGGACACATGCATTAGTTATTTAAGGACATTGATATTTTTTTGAAAAACTCACTTAGGAGGTTCATTTTAGATCTGAATATTCCTCTAATTACTATGTATGAACTCAAAATTAAAAACTAATACAATATAATATGATATGGTACTGATATGAAATGGTGGGTAACAAAAATGTATTTTAAAATTATGATATAAAATATTTGATATTTACAATACAATAATATATTGTTTTTTAAAGTAAAAGTTAAAATTGAAATACTAAAAATTCAAATATCATCTAGATTTACATTGGAAAATTATTTATATCATTTACACATAACATTTAATTATATCATCCAATAAAAAATTTAATAATATTTCATATGAAATATTAAATACTAAAAACATTATAAATTTAATAATCAAATTATTAAATCCACAATAGATTTGAAAACATAAAACTAAGTAATTAAATAATAAAACATGTATAATATATCACTCTCTATTGTCATCACCCTCCCTATCACAACCTACTAGCACTCCCGCCATGACCTGAATGATAGGTTAATGATTACCTAATTCGAGAGGTCCATGATGTCGTGAGGGCGGACTGAGACAGTCGCTCACAAAGATTTTTAAGGGGAACGCAATAAGGAAGAATCTTTATTCCTTAGAAATCCTTAGTCTCTCACAAGGTCGACCAAATGGAGTGTTGACTCCAAGGGTCAAAGAAACTTCCAAAACTAATCAAAGGAAAGTGGCACCCTTGGAGCATAGAGGTGCATCTTGAAGGACATTTCACATAATTAAAACTTGAGTCAATAAATCTAGGTGGCCTAAAAAACATTTAAATGGTTAGACCTTGTTAGAATAAAATAATTATTTAGTCAGTATATTATAAAGCCCAACAAAAGTCTAAGCCTAAGTGTAAGTCTAAAATTTAAACAAATGACTAAATGAACTATGTCATAAGTTAAAATATTTGAGATAAATTCAAACTCTAGAAAAATGGGGAATAAAATTTAAAAGGTGGATAAAATGCACATGTGTGCATGAATTTAATAAAACATAATTTTAAAATAGAAAGAAATAAAATCTTGAGAGAGTAGGTATATACATACAATAGTATCTTAAGTCAAACTACCACCAAGTATAACTAGAAGAAGACTCGTGATCCAACTCTAACTAAGATATAGTTAGGAGACACTCATTAAATGAAAATTTGGGGAACAAAGTGACATCTAAGAGAGAAAATAGGAACACATTGGGTAATGTGAGGGAAATTGGTTTTTTAAATAAAATAAAAAGGGCAATTACTTGTGCAACTTGGGGAGAGTGTGACAAGTGCGCGTGGGTGAATAATCATAATTTAATTAATTTAAAAATTAATTATTTGTGCATGGGCACATGTCATTGGGGATTTTTTTATAAAACAAATGGTGTAGAAGGGAAATGGAGCTCAATTTTTCTTGGTACTGTTATGTTGCCAAAATTTGGTGTACTGTGTTTTACTTGAGAGTTGGCATACCAAACTTGTAGAAAGAGTGGAAACTCTTCCTTGCTAGGCAAGCCTTGGAGCTATTGTTTGTTGGTTTCTTGTGTGTTGCCCCTTTGCGGCTCAGGGGCTAAGGGGGAAGAAGAGTACCCCTATCATTGGTTGGGAGGTACCAGTGAAGTTTCCGTGATTATCAAGTCGAAGTACAGAAGGAGCGCAAGTCTTTGAAGGACATTATAAAATCTCAGTCTTCATTGGTTCCGGTATTTTACTTCGAAATTTTATTGTAGTGTG
The DNA here is from genome assembly GCA_009831015.1 of Picea engelmannii. Lineage (NCBI taxonomy): Eukaryota > Viridiplantae > Streptophyta > Pinopsida > Pinales > Pinaceae > Picea > Picea engelmannii. Next base: position 158,059 of record ML783008.1, read on the forward strand.
ATTAATTTGTATCTTAGAATGGGTATAGTCACTGCAGAATTTAATTAGAAATTTTGGAAGCCAAATTTGTTCTTTTTGCTGCCAACTAAATGATAGATCCGATAATTTAATATTAGAATTGTCGCTTTTAATTTTTTCAAATCCAAACTTGTATTTCGAGTGGCTTTGTAATTCCTATTGTGAACTTTGAAACCATATTTCATATGGTCTGGTTTTTAAACAATTATTTAATTGCCAATCAACAATTTGAATATTTATGATTGCAGTATTTAGTTGAATTTTATGGGAACATGATTAGTGTATTGTTCACTATCAAGATTAAAGGAATTTTGAAAAGTTAGAAAACATTGGTCGTTGGAATTCTAATACAATTCCGAAACTTTTAATTGCTTGGGAAATTCTATTATGATTACATAATTAATTTGCTTGTGTAGCAGTAGATTTATTTTGCAAATTCCTTCAATAAAAAGAGACATTTGTCAAAGTCGTTTTGTTTGATTTCCGCTCAGGAATCCAAGGATTGATAGTCACTATAATTTTATTGAATTATGAAATCAAGGATTTTGTTGGATCCTTATGAAGGTTAATGCAATTCAAGAATTTAAAATTTTGTTGTCACTGCAAAACGGATTTACATTTCTAGAAATTGAGTTTGTATGGTCGTTGTACATTTTACAATTTTGAATATGGATTCTTTAGTTGTTTTGTTTTAATATGAATAATGGATCTTCTTAAGGATCGTTGTATCATTAGTGGCCTTCTTGAAACTCATAATTTGGGGTCGTTGTCAAGTTTATATTGCATCTGAATTTTGAAGTTTATTTAATTATTGTAAAACAATTCTTGTAGTTTCGAATTGAAAATATATAGGGTCGTTGCAAACAAATTTAATATCCAAAGTATAGAAGTGCACATGTCGTTGTAAATTGAATTCGAAATATTGAACTTGATTTTTTTTTTAATCGTCGATTACTAACTTGCAATCAGGGATTAAAAGTCGAAGTGATGTTGTGTATAAAATTTGCTATTCGAGTGGAATGATCTTACTCTCTCCCTTACATCGGTGAATATTTGTACAGTAAGCATTAAAAATTGGCATGATATTTAATCTTGTTCCATCCAGATCTTAGATAGCCTCTCTATTTTATTTAATATTCAATTGACCCCTAGATTTTTAATGTAGTGAACCCACTCCCTTCGTGAATTGGTATTGTAGCGATATTTCTTGGATACCGAATACTTCATCTCTTTCTCATGTGGATTATGTTGGGCTTAACATTAACTTCATCTCTCAAGTTCATGTTTGAGTAGGTTCTTCCAAGTGTGGGAATTTTGGAATGGTCATCTTAGTTACCAGTTCGCCAACTCACCTTGTATACAAGTCTCTTGACCTTCCTAGTTGTCAACTTAGATAATCAAACTATTATCCAACCGGTTAAGAAACCCTTCATTGTCGTTTAAGTAATAAAATATTTGTTGAACATTATTTCTTAGAATAAACAAAAAGTATATAATGGGAAATTTTTATTTTAACATTTTTTTGGATTATGATATATTACCTGCCAAAGGTAATCGACATCTTGTAGTTGTCATTTATCTTGATAATAGATAAATATTATCATACCTAATGGTTGTACTTAATGACTCCATAGTGAATATCTAGTGAAATTATGTTTAATGGCTATTAAACCTCTACAAATATAGAAGGTAACTCTTTACTTAGTTCAAAAGAATCCTTGAAAAGAATGCTTATGTGAATAAAGTTGAGCTAGCGATTAAGATAGCTGGTAAAAATTTACATTCCCACATTATGTTGAATTTAGATTGATTGTTGAGTTATTACAGATTATCCATGTAATTATTGTGGTACACTTGTCTTGATAGTGAATAATTGTTTGTTTACTTGTATTAGTTAAGGGAAGAAAATTGTTAAATATTGAATATAGATTATATGAGGTACTCTTAGGAAGTAGGTAATTTTGTCTAGATAATGAACGCCAATGGATTTGTATTCTTATAGAGATGGTATATTGGTATAGATATTGGATAATGATTGATGCTTGTATTCTTAAAGGGAAGAGCTTTTGTTAAATGATGAGTAATAATTATATGATGGAATTCATAAAGAGAAGGCATATTATCTAGATGATGAATAATTATTGTTTTTGTAATATTTAAGGGAAGGAAAAAATTGTCTAGTATTTTGAGAAATTGAATTATTTAAATTGCGTTATAATTAAGTACCTTACTATTATTTTAATCATAATTCTAGATTAGAGTTGGCTATGGGAATAGATACCTCCATGTTCTTCAGAACAGTCGCTAGTCCTGAGGCCTTAAATGGTCAAAATCAATCGGATGAATTATGGACTTGAGCATTGATTATGTGTCTTCGAGGTCCTAACCTTGCAAGGTAGGTTGGGTGGATAGTCATTTTTGTTATCTTTATGAGATATGATTGACCTATTAACATCATGATGTTGTAATTGATTCTTTCCATGTAGTGATGTAGATGAGAAGAGGATATGTAATATTGATGTATGTTATTGCCGCATATCACTTGTTCTAACTAATGTTTCAAAAAAATAAAATCACTATATCTACTAACTTTATGTATTAACGGAGGGGTTGTTACATATGGTATCATAGTAGGGTTCAACCCTAAGACATTGGATCGTTATGCCTTCAACTAATTTAAATTAAATGATTAAAGATGTATCACTAATTAATTTTGAAAAGGTCCATGCAGGTAATCATAGTTAGAGGACGCAGGGGAAGTAGACGTCATGGTGTGGAAGGAAGAGGTGTGCCTCCTCTAGTTGTATCCATGCTAGAGGGATCACACCCCCAGTAAGATGAGCATATTATTGATCAGGAGCAGGTTGTTGTGGTATATGTGGTAGGTATGATGAGATCCTTCCAAAGGATGTTAGAGGCATTGATCAATCGCATGGATCGAGATGAGGCCAAATCATTTGTGCTCAATGAAGGTTCATAGTGCGCTCTAGCTGGTAGTAGTAGTATACACAGAGAACTCGAGAAGGTGAATTTTCCTGAGTTTTGGGGTGCCATGGATGGCTTAGCCACTAAGGAATGGTTGGAGAACATGGAGATGTGCTTCGCACTTCGTGATTACAACTCCAACATGAAGGTTCACATGGTGGTATTCCAACTGAAAGGGAGTTCTCTACTTTGGTGGAAGACACTCTTAACTCAACTAAACATGGTTGTTGAATACGTGTCATGGGAATTGTTCGAGGAATGATTCCGGGAGAGGTACTTGTCAGACGAATTCATTGATCTTTAGCTTAATGAGTTCAACACCTTATGATAGGGTAGTCGTACAGTGTCGGAGTATGAGGCCAAGTTCATGGAGCTACTTAGGTATGCTCCACATCTAAACACAGAGAATTTAAGGGTCAAAAATTTTGTGTTCGGCCTTAACTTCAACACTCATGTGAAGGTGAGGGCCTCAGACGTTGCACGATGAAGTTCAAAAGGCCCTCATATCTAAGGAAGAGTTGAACAATGGGGGTCAGAGAAGGACACCTTCTAAACCAACTAGACAGACGACATCAGGAGTGCAACAACATCAAACATTATTCAAACAGACCTCTGGGAATCGAGATATGCCCAGAGGACCTATGTTCTCGACACAGAGATGAAAGACTCCCCAGCAGAGGACTCCTTACAGAGCACCACTACAACAACAACAATAACATCGTTCACAATAGCAACAGTTTAGGCATGTTCAACAGAACAAACCAGGATCACAGACTGCTAGGCCAACAACTTCTACTTGTAAATGTGTTAAATGTGTTGAACCTGTATAGAATAGATCTAGCTAAACAATAATACACACATTTTCTAAGAGAATTTGAGAAAGAAGAAGAAGGAGAGAAAGAATGGAAGAATTCTCATTAACCATATTCCACACTCAAAGAGTGAATAATTTACAATAAATATAGGATACATGACTAACTAATGATCCATAGTGGTAGTCTAGAGTGATCTGGACATACACCAGTAGTTACGGGAGTGAACTGCGACCTAGTCTAGTCTCTCAAGTAGTTACAAGAGTGAACTACCACCTGGTTCAGTTAACTGACTGAACAAAGAGTAGTGAAGAGTAGATCAAGGAATCAAGGGTAATGCGCCAATATGGTGATGATCCCAATGTTACATGGTGACAAAACCAATGGAGCATCTAGACTCAACTCAACTAGTCAAACTGAAGTGTCAACTGAAGAGAATATTCTCCCTAGAGGAATATTCTTCCTAAAATATAGGATAATGAATAATGACTAATAAACAAGGAAAAACCTTAGGAAAAATAAATCCTAGGTGTGTTGAAGTAACTCCAACACCCCCCCTGAACATCACTATGGTGAAAATAAAGAATGGGTCCCGACAACGAGGCCATTTTAGGTACCCAAATACAAAATATACACTGAAATAAACAAGGAAAGAGGGAAACCCCCCCCCTCAAATTACAATGCATAAAAATAAATAAAAAATGAGAAGGAACAAAAGCAGTTGCTAAGCAACCTTGTCCTTCACTCCAAGAAGACCTCGCAACTGTGCAAGTTTGTGCTCATTGAAGATTTTGTTGAAGATGTAGATGTCTGGAAGGATCTGATGAAATATATGCATCATTGATATGTCCACACATATCCACTTTCTCTTCTTGTAATGAAGAATATCCAAATAAAGTTTGGATGAAACTTTGAAAACCGTGTGGTTGTTTATGGAAAAACGTTGAAATTTTATTGATTTTGAAATGATCATAACTTCACTTTCCAGACTCCATTTCGAAAGATTGTTTTTTTTGAAATGGGATATTTTCCTGAGAGGAATTCAAATATCCAATTTGTTTCTGCAAGTTGTGCTCAGAAAATATCATAATTGAGTCTGATGTGCGCGGCTCCTTTTTTGTCTCCTAAAATGCATGCATGGTGCATGCAAAAGTGTCTGCATGTGACTCCTAAGATGTATGCCATATATATTCCACATGAAATTCAGAAAATAAAACTGAAATGGAGTAGACATCATCTTCAATTAATGGAATAAAAAATTGTGTAAATACTTGTGTATAAGACTCTTCAAAATATGAGGCTTGATCTTCTTATGATTTCTCTTCTGGATCTATATTTCCAATCCCCTGCATGCAATATTCACAATCTTCTTTATTCCCAAATAGAACCTCCAATATGGTCCATAATTCATTTGGATTGAAGTCTTGTGTGACATCACATACTTGGTGGAGAATTTCTAGAGAAATAAACAAGCAGATAAATCCTATGGCCATATCTTTTCTATTGAGAAAGTCATTTTTCTCATTGGTGGAATCAGACTCTAATTACATTGCCATGGTTATTTGGTATAAGCCTTTACTTCTGGGAAGAAGTAGAATACTGGGCTTCCACTCCAAATAGTTATGAGGCGTGAGAAGTACTATCGGTGAGTAAAACATAAATTCCATCTTTTTTGCGTTCTTCAATCTTCAGTACCTGAAAAAATAATTTGGTGTAGATTTTGCTTAGCACTCCATCAGCTCTGATACCATGTAAATGTGTTGAACCTGCACATAATAGATCTAGATAAACAATAATACACACATCTGTAGAGAGAATTTGAGAAAGAAGAAGAAGGAGAGAAATAATGGAAAAAATCTCATTAACCGTATTCCACACACAAAGAGTGAATAATTTACAATATATATAGGATAAATTAGTAACTAATGATCCATAGTGGTTTTCTAGAGTGATATGGACACACACCAGCAGTTACAGGAGTGAACTGCCACCTAGTCTAGTCTCTCAGGTAGTTATGGGAGTGAACTACCACCTAGTTGAGTTAACTAGTGAACTAGTCTTCAGTTGACTGATTGAACAGAGAGTAGTGAGGAGCAGATCAAGAAATCAAGGGTAATGCGCCAATCTGGTGATGATCCCAAGCCAAGTGAGCATTATCATGGTGATTATCCCAATGTTGCATGCTGACAAAACCAATGGAGCATCTAGACTCAACTCAACTAGTCAAACTAAAGCTTCAACTGAAGAGAATATTCTCCCTAGAGGAATATTCTTCCTAAAATATAGGAGACTAAATAATGACTAATAAATAAGGAAAAACCTTAGGAAAAATAAATCCTAGGTGTGTGTGAAGTAACTCCAACACTACTTCGGGGACCAAGAGCACTGGATAGAAGACTAGATGTTGGACATGTGGAGAGCCACATTACCAGTGAGAGTGTCCTATTGAGAAGGCTAGAGTGGCTAGATCATCAAGATGCACTACAGTTGGAGATTTCAAAAAGGCCCACAGGATTCATGCAACAGTGAATAACCACCAGGCCGAGCACCAGTCCATTGTACTCAAGATATCAGGTAAGATCGCCAATCAAACCTTTAGCATTTTGATAGATCTGTAAGCTACATAGAGATTTATTTCTAGTGTAGCGCTAAACAGAATTAAGGTAAAGAAAGTCGAGCAGGACGATTTCAGATACGTAGAAATGGCATCGAGTGCCAAACATAATGTTGGACGAAAGGTTACAGACTGTAGCATTAACTTGGGATATTTTATAACAAAGGTAGATCTTTATGTCACGATATTAGGATCTTATGACATGATGATTGGTATGGACTGGTTGGAATCACATGATGTGATACTTAACTATAAGACGAAACAATTAAGTTTGACAGATGATTTGGGGTAGATTAGAGTGATTGTAGGAAGAAACTAGGGAGTGTCCTTGAGGTTTATTTCTTCCCTACAGCTACAAAAGAGTATGCACAATGGATGCAAGTTATATGCAATCTTAGTGCTAAATGAAAAGGGAGAGGCGAAAGGATTAGAAAACCTTCCTGTAATATCAGAGTTTGCAGACGTATTTCCATAAGAGTTACCATGTTTACCACCCGAAAGAGAGTTGGAGTTTATAACAGAATTGAAACCTGGAACTGAACTGATAGCAAGAACACCATATATAATGTCAATGCATGAATTGTAGGAGTTGAAAATGAAATTGAAGGAATTGTTGGACTTGGTATTGATACATCCAAGTGTGTCTCCTTGGGATGTGCTAGTGATTTGTGTTAGAAAGAAGGATGGTTCGTGGAGGATTTATATTGACCACTGTCAATTGAACAAAGCTATAATCAAGAACCAATATTCATTGCCAAGGATAGACAATTTTTTTTATCATATGAAAGGAGCAATGATGTTTTCGAAGATTGATTTAAGATAGGGATATCATCAATTACGAATTAAGGAGGAAGATATACCAAACACCGCATTTAAGATGAGATTTGAACACTATGAGTTTACAGTTTAATTGTTCGGTTTGAAGAATGCCCAAGGGGTGTTCACAAGTTTGATGAATGGGGTGTTCATCGAATACTTGGACAAATGTTTCCAAGTATTTATTGATAAAATACTAATTTATTCTCGGATGAAATAAGAGTATGACGAACACTTGAGATTATTCCTACAGTGTCTAAGAGAAAACAAATTGTATGAGTAGTTATCGAAATGTTCTTTTAACCAATCAAAGATTCATTACTTGGGACATATCATATCTGGTGAAGGTATCGTTGTGGATCCATCGAAAGTAAAGGCTATTATGGAATGTAAAACACCGACAAACATACAATAAGCATGTATCTTTATGGGTTTAGTAGGATATTACCAACGGTTCGTCCAAGGTTTTTCGAAGATATCAAATCCAATCAAGAAATTGCCAAAGAAAAAAAAAAGTTCGTATGGACAGAGAAATGTGCGGAAGAATTTCAAAATATCAAGGAGTTGTTAATGACAATGCCTATACTAAAGGTCCCTAACATGGACAAAGAATTCTTGGTATGGATAGATGCATCCAAGGAAGGTTTAGGCGGATTTTTGATGCAAGACGGTCGAGTGATCACTTACATTTAAAGAAAATTGAGAAAGCGTGAGGAGAAATACGCAACACATGACTTGGATTTATTAGCAATTATATATTCCTTGAGAGTATGGAGACATTATCTGATCGAAAAAAAAAATCAATTAAAGATAGATCACTGTGGATTGCAGCATATATTTAAACAGAGTGACAACTTGAACGTGAGACAGAGGTGTTGGTAAGAATTACTTAGCGAATACAACTTTAAGATTTCACATATTAAAGGAACGGTGAACATAGTGGCAGATGCGTTGAGTCGAAGACCATGCATATTCTCAGTAATACCTCTTAAGACAAATATGGGAGAAAACATTCTAGCTCTACAAATTAACGATGTTTGGTACAAGGAAGTTAAGGCTAATACTAGAGAGGATACCATCATGGTACCGAAGTCTGAATGTTATTCATTGGACATCGATGGATTGTTAAGATATAATAGTAGAATCTATGTACCACCTAATAACAAATTAATATTTTTCATCTTAAGCGAAGCTCATCGAGCAGTTTACATGGCTCATCTAGGAGTCACGAAAATGAAGGCAAACCTTAATCCTTTATTATTCTGGAAGGGAATGAAGATGAACATAGTGAGTTACGTGGTGATATTTCTAGAATGTTAGCAACTGAAGGATGAAAATAGACATCCAGCAGGACTGTTACAACCACATGCTATTCCTGAATCAAAATGGGAGGTCATTTCAATGGATTCTATTGTTGGATTTCTACTAACGGAAAGGAGACACGATTCAATTTTTGTAGTAGTTGACACTCTGATGAAGAGTGAAAACTTTATTCCAGTGTGTACGATGTATCAGGCACTAGATATAGCTAGAGTTTTTATTAGCGAGATTTTAAGGTTACTTGGAGTACCAAGAAAGATCATATCCGATAGAGGATTAGTATTTATAGAATGTTTGGAACATTTTCCAAGAAGCATTGGGAACACAATTGAATTTTAGTACAACATATCAACCGGAGACAGACATACAAATAGGGAGAATGAACCAGATTTTGGAGGATACGTTCCGTATGTATGTGATGGATCAGCATAAACATTGGGAAGACTTCTTTCCATAGGTAGAGTTTTCATACAACAACAACTACCAAAGTACGATTAAGATGGAACCATTTGAGTTTATTTACGAGTGACTATGTCAGACGTCATTGAGTTGGGATCGACTTGAGGATAGGGTCCTAGTGGGGACAGAAGTGATCCAAGAAATGGAAGAAATATTGCAATCGATAAGACAGAGGATTAAAGAAGCATGAGATCGCATAAGAGTTATGTTGATGCGCATCACATTGACCGCAATTATGAGGTTGGCAATAGAGTTTTCTTGTGGGTAAAACTGCACAAGAGCTCGATCAAGTTTGGAAAGGGTTCCAAACTTTCTCCTAGATTTGTGGGACCTTTCGAGGTTGTGGAAATAAAAAAGGACCCATGGTTTATCGACTAGCCTTGCCTGATTCTTTGAGGCGTATGCATGATGTATTTCATGTATCTGTTGTATGACAATATATTAGTGATATGTCGCATGTTATTGACATGATTTATTTTCAGGTGTTGAATGAGGGTACTCTCATCGCAAAGACAATCTACATTCTGGACCATAGCACTCGACAACTACGACGTCGAATATTCAATCAAGTCAAGGTCCAGTGGGACAATTATAGTCCACACTCAACTACATGGGAGGACGCATATGAGATACGTCAATAGTTTCCTTATTTGTTTGATAGATTAGATATATATATCTACGTCATATACATTTATTTACTTGCATTTGTATATTGTACAAAATTTGGGATGAAGTTTAAAACAAGAGGGGGTGTATGTAACATCTTGTACTACTTATCACACTTATATTGACTTATTCCTTCAGGAAACTTGCGTGCAAGTGATACAACTATAGTACATTATGATTTCATTTTGATTATGATTTGTTTATGATGTTGATGTTGTATTTTAATTTATTTTTACTTTCATATGTGTATGTATTTCCAGATATTATTGACGATTTCTCCTGAGTGTGCAGGACACATGACAGATTATGGATGTTGATGGCATCAATGGACAACCTTGGACTCCAGATTGAGTCAAGGAGTGGATTGTATTTTGATTGAGTATTTCATTTTACACACATGTGATATATAATTGATTACAGTATGATTTATGTATATGGATTATTGACACCATTTTTGTCAGTGGATGCAGGATGGATGATTCTTGCTAATCCGACGCATATAAGGAGTAAAGGGGTCATGCACAGAAACCAAACATTTGAGGGAGACGAGTGGCAATGTCCCTGTCACAGCCTACTGACGCTCCTGTGGTGACCTGAATTGTAGGTTAACGATTACCTATTTTGAGAGGTCCACGATGTCATGAGGGAGGACTAAGATAGTCGCTCACAAATATTTCTAAGGGGCACACAATAATGCAAAATCTTTATTCCTTAGAAACCCTTAATCTCTCACAAGGTTGATTGAATGGAGTATTGACTCCAAGGGTTGGACAAACTTCCAAAACCAGTCAAAGGAGAGTGGCACCCTTGGAGCACAAAGGTGTGTCTTGAAGGGAACATCGCATAATTAAAACTTGAGTCAGTAAATCTAAGTGGCCTAGAAAACATTTAAATGGTTAGACCTTGTTAGAATAAAATAATTAATTAGTCAGTATATTATATATCCCAAGAAAAGTCTAAGCCTAAATTTAAAACTAAGTCTAAGTCTAAAATTTAAATAAATGACTAAATGAATTATGTCATAAGTTAAAAGATTTGAGATAAATTCAAACTCTAGAAAAACAGGGAATAAAATTTAAAGGGTGGATAAAATGCACATGTATGCATGAATTTAATAAAAAGAATTTTTAAAATAGAAAGAAATAAAATTTTAAGAGAATAGGTATATACATACAATAGTATCTTAAGTCAAAATACCACTAAGTCTAATTAGAAGAAGAATCCTAATCCAACTCTAACTAAGATCATTGGGGAAGAATTATAATTAAATTAATTTAAAAAATTAATTATTTGTGCATGGGGGCATGTGTCATTGGGGATTTTTCTATAATAAAAAAATGGTGTAGAAGAGAAATGGAGCTCACTTTTTCTTGGTACTATTATGTTGCCAAAATTTGATGGATTGTGTTTTACTTGTGAGAGTTGGGATACCAAGCTTGTAGAAAGAGTGAAAGATCTTCCTTGTGAGGCACGCCTTGGAGCTATTGTTTGTTGGTTTCTTGTGTGTGGCCCCTTTGCAACTCGGGGGATAAGGGGGAAGAAGAGTACCCCTATCATTGGTTGGGAGGTATCGGTGAAGTTTCGATGATTGGCAAGAGGGAGTACAGAATGAGTTCAAGTCTTTGAAGGACATCATAAAATCTCAGTCTTCATTGGTTACGGTATTTTATTTTTGAATTTTATTGTAGTATGATTAATTTGTATCTTAGAATGAGTATAGTCGCTGCAAAATTTAATTATAAATTTTGGAAGCCAATTTGTTCTTTTTGCTTCCAACTAAATGATAGATCTGATACTATAAGATTAGTATTTTCGCTGTAAAGTTTTGCAAATCCAAACTTGTACTTCGAGTGATCTTGTAATTCCTATTATGAACTTCGAAACCATATTTCATATGGTCTGTTTTTTAAACAATTATTTAATTGCCAATCAAGAATTTGAATATTTAAGATTGCGATATTTAGTTGAATTTTATGGGAACATGATTATTGTATTGCTCACTGTGAAGATTAAAGGAATTTTGAAAAGTTAGAAAGCATTGGTCATTGGAATTCTAATATGATTTCGAAACTTTTAATTTCTTTGGAAATTCTATTACGATTCTGGAATTGATTTGTTTGTGTAGTAGTAGATTGATTTTGCAAATTCCTTCAATAAAAAGAGACATTCGTCAAAGCTACTGCATTTGATTTCTGCTCGAGAATCCAAGGATTGATATTCACTATAATTTTATTGAATTACAAAATCAAGGATTTCGTTGGATCCTTATGAAGGTTAATGCAATTCCGTAATTTAAAATTTCGTTGTGTCACTGCAAAATGGATTTACATTTCCGAAAATCGAGTTTGTATGGTCGCTATAAATTTTACAGTTTTGAATATGAATTCTTTAGTTGTTGTGTTTTAATATGAAGAATGGATCCTCTTAAGGATTGTTGTATCATTAGTTTCATTCTAGAAACTCATAATTTGGGGTCGTCGTCAAGCTTATATTGCATTTGAATTTCAAATTTTATTTAATTATTGTAAAAAACTTTCTTGCCGTCTCGAATTGAAAATATATAGGGTCCCTTGCCAGTTTGAGTAGGTTATTCCAAGTGTGCAAATTTTGGAATGATCATCTTAGTTACCAATTCACCAACTCACGTTGTCTACAAGTCTCTCGACCTTCCTAGTTGTCCAGCTAGATAATTGGACTATCATCCAACCAGTTAAGAAACCCTTCATTGTCGTTTAATTAATATAATATTTGTTTAACGCGCGTTCTTAGACTAAACAATTTTTGGATTATGACTTCTTACCCACCAAAGGTAATCGACATAATGTAGTTGTCATTTATCTTGATAATAGATAAATATTATCATACCTAATGGTTGTACTTAATGACTCCATAATGAAGATCTAGTGAAATTATGTTTAATGACTATTAAACCTCTACAACTATAGAAGGTAAGTCTTTAGTTAGTTCAAAAGAATCCTTGAAAAGAATGCCTATGTGAATAAAGTTGAGCTAGTGATTAAGATAGTTGGTAAAAAATTACATTCCCACGTTATGTTGAATTTAGATTGATTGTCGAGTTATTATAGATTATCCATGTAATTCTTGTGGTAAACTTGTCTAGATAGTGAATAATTGTTTGTTTACTCATATTCGTTAAGGGAAGAAAATTGTTAAATATTGAATATAGATTATATGTGGTATTCTTAGAGAGTAGGTAATTTTTTCTAGATAATGAACAACAATGGATTTGTATTCTTATAGAGATGGTACATTGGTCTAGATATTGAATAATGATTGATGCTTGTATTCTTAAAGGGAAGATATTTTGTTATGATGGAATTCATAAAGAGAAGGAATATTATCTAGATGATGAATAATTATACTTGTAATATTTAAGGGATGGAAAACTTTGTCTAGTATTTTGAGAAATTGAATGATTTAAATTGCATTATGATTCAGTACCTTACTGTTATTTTAATCCTAAGTCTAGATTAAAGTTGGTTATGGGAATATATACCTCCATGTTCTTCAAAACATTCGCCAGTTCTGAGACCTTAAATGGTCAAAATCAATGGGATGAATTATGTACTTGAGTGTTGATTATGTGTCTTGGAGGTTCTAACCTTGCAGGGCAGGTTGGGTAGATAGTCATATTTGTTATATTTATGAGATATGATTGATCTATTAGTATCATGATGTTGTAATTGATTCTTTCCAGGTAGTGATGTAGATGAGAAGAAGATATGTAATATTGATGTATGTTATTATTGCATATCACTTGTTCTAACCGATGTTTCAAAAAATAAAATTTCACTGTATCTACTGACTTTATATTTTAACGGAGGGGTTGTTACTCTGAAGATGGAAATCAACGACAACTTTTTTTGTGCCAAACATATGGTAGGTAGTGCTGAATTTAGGATCTAGCTCGTAGATATGGGGCCACCTAGAGATCTCATGTCCATAGGAGAGTAGCACCATGATTAGTGTTTCAACTGGAGGTCGAATGAGGTAGTCAGCAACATAGTTGGTGCTCCCTATCTTATACTTGATGTTGAGATGGAACTGTTGCAAGTATGTAGACCACTTTTGATGGCGATAATTCTTCAAATTTCCTTTTGTTTTCATGAACTGCATAGGATTATGATCAATGTGGATGATTTTCTTCTTCCAGAGAATGTAATGCCTCCACTGGCGGTAGACTTGTACAATGGAGTACATTTATTTGTCGTAAGTGGGGTACTTACGGATGGTATTTGATAGCAACTCATTATGATAGGCCACGAGATGTCCATGTTGAGCGAGAACTATTCCCACAACATAGTATAAAGCATCTGCCTCAATCTTAAGAGGTTGTTGCAGTTCGGGTAATGAGAGCACCAGGGATGAGCATGTTGGAAGATTGGTTGTTTTCATTGATTTCAACCCTAGTCATGGGTTTTGGACCGCAAGATTGATGAAGGTATTTGGACATGAAGGAAAATGCACATGCAGATACAACACCCATGGATGGATAGTATACATCATGTTGTTTTCAGTGGTATATGGCACGTCACATGGATCCTCATGGTTGAGGAGAAATGAATTTTTGAAGATGACAAAGTGAATTGAAGAAGGAAGTACATGTAGGCCCTGAAGGTAATTAAAGAAAAGAATTACAAAATAAAAAAGTGTCAGGTTGGCCCTAATGTTAAAAGGAAGTGACATAAATGGTATAAATAAACATCATTATATATTCATTTGATACAAGTTGAACTTCAAAGGAAATCATAAGTAAAGAAGGCTAGATTTCAGGGGAGGATGAAGTCTTTTGGTGATGTGTTCTAAGGTATGTTATTTTCAGGTCATCTTACCATTTTTTCTATAAAAAATTTTCTAGAACAATTCAGATGGTCAAATTGCTATGGTATTGATAAGACATATCAAGGTACCTCTGGTAAACATTCCAGCTCTTGATTCACTATAATTATGGAGATACACTCTGTGGAAGATAGGGTTTGTGACCAGTCCTGAAGCTAGTCAATAAAAAGGTGTTCCGGGTAAAACAGTAATAACTTCTTCATACAGAATCCAAATGAAGTGGGACCACTTCCATTGGAAAGAGTACGGACTTTGGTTCATTTTGTGTGAGTTTTACAATCAGATGTTAAATATTGAGCGAGGGGCATGTTGTACAAGTTGGGTCTTTTGAATAGACCAGAATTGAATAAAGTTTACCATTCTTTCTATAACCTCCTTTTGGGGAGGATTGAAGGAGTGAAAATTGGAGGAGTTTCAGAGAATACATTGAGTAATATTATCTACAGGATCAGAGTACTCCAATAATTGAAGAATTGCAGAAATTGAAGAAGTCTCAGGCAACATTATCAGGTTCTATGTAATGATTGGTTGATGGTGATATTTAATGTAAAGTTTTATTATCTCTCATATATTCTTGGGTTGAAGGAAGGGGAAAGGATGGAGAGTTCAACTCTCTCTTGATATTGGAGGATTGTATCTTCCTCTTGGAGGTTTATCCCTCCCTCTAAATTTGGAAGCTATAGCTACCTTTGGAAGTCATTAGTTCCCTTGAACAAAAACTAGTGATTATTTCTCATATATTGTGCATGGTGTATTGTGGTGTATTGGTGTAACTCTTATACTATTGTTCATTTCTCATTGGATATAATTGAATGGTTTAAGTATAAGTTGAAAAAGGTTTTTAAATTGTACTTGATACTGATTCACCCCCCTCTCAGTATCAACAATTGGTATCAGAGCAGGTTTCCTTAAGAATAGTTTAACCACTGGAAGGAAAATACGAAGCAGAGATGGATGACCATGAGCACATTTCAAATGGGATTCAAAAATTTGATGAAAGAAATTATGCATACTGGAGTGATAGAGTGAAAACTTACCTAACGGCTTTGGGAGTAGACATTTGGTACTCGGTTGTAAATGGCTATTTAATCCCAAATAATGCTCCAATCGATCCAAATGAGAAGAAGCTTATGAATTGTAATTCAAAAGCCAGACATGTTATTCTAGCATCATTGGCACCAACCATTGCTAGCAAAGTGATGGGCTACAACACTGCTAAAGAGGTATGGGACAAATTCAAGAGTATCTATGAAGGTGATCCAAAAGTTAAGCAGGTCAAGCTTCAACGACATAGAGCAGAATTTGAAAATTTGAAGATGAATGAAAAGGAAGATATTGCAACCTATTTTCTTAGAGTTGATGAAGTTGTTAATGCTATC